>UCOM01000728.1:0-63729 GCA_900474385.1 Ormyrus pomaceus | reverse complement strand
GGGGGGGGGGGGGGGGGGGGGGGGGGGGGGGGGGGTACGATCTCGGGGCCATTGACAGGAAGTTCAGTGCTGTGCGCTGCCGCTGAGCCCCGCGCCACTTGGGCATGCATGACCGCTCGTGCTCGAGGAAGGAAAGCTCGGGCTTTCGGGGCTTTGCCGGCGAGAGGCTAAGCTCCCCGGGGCTCGCGGCGCCTTTTCTGCCGGGAAATTTCGCGGCTTATTTATCGTGCCGGGGGGTTTAGGTGGAACGGGTCGAAAGTCCGCTGCGGACAGAGGGGATGGAGATCGGAAGGCACTTTTCGCGCTGCGACGAAGTTGAATGTCGGTCGAATGTTGAATGTATCTCGACTTTGAGATAAATCGGTATCTAATTATGCTTATCGACAAAAAAAAAAAAAAAATACGAAATTAATAATCAGGCAATTAAAAAAATAAGAAAACTAAAATTACGCATGTACGTCAGTCGATTGTGACGAGAATGATAAGGCATTAAAACGCCGCGGCACACAGCTCTCTCGTCAATGTCAAATCCGAAGCCGATAAATACACCGCGCGCTCGGAGGAAATGCTCGGTTTCGCGCATTTATTTCCTCTCGCCTTGGGAAACTGGCTATTAATCTCAGCGGCCGTCGGGGAATTAAAGCGCGCCAGAAACTGCGCGGGACATAACGAGCGTCAGGTAACTGTGCGGCGATCGAGCGCACTGTATATACAGTCGAACGCCGAATCTGCGGAAGTGCCGCCGCGCGATATAGATGTAAGTGGAGGAGCGCGTTTTAACAAAGGACGTCCGGTCGGAACGGCACTTTTTGTGTGAATCGAAGTGTGTGTGTGTATGTTTTTTTTTTTTGTGGTCGGAAAGGGGAGTCGTTGAGTTTATTTCGCGATGAATCGAGCTCTCTGCTTACAATGAACGTCGGGAGGGGAACGCTAAATTTTTGTGAAAAACCAAGTGGTGCTTGACGTTACGACGGGAATTTAATTATTCGCCGTGCTCGAAAGGGAAGAAAAGACCAAATTTCATTTATATTACATTTATATTATACGGCGTTGGTCGTCACGTCGGCTCTCATTGTCGAAGAGGCATCCATTAATTTTATTGTTATTTCGATTGAAAAAGGAAATCATAAATTTCCGTTTATCAGCGGCAACATTTACAATTGATTATTTGCAAAGGGTGTTTATTCGAACGGCGCGAAATCGTTGTAAATGACTTTCGCAACGTTTCAAGTGGCGGCGTCGTTGCGACCGTCACAATTTATCGAACGGTCAAAGCGGCAGGCAGGAAGTGAGCCGCTACCAAAATGCAAATCTCGATATCTCTGAGCCGGGAATACAGAATTTCGGGAAGGGCTTACAAGTGCACGTGATTGGATTTATTATATGCGGCATAAGTAGCCCGCGCACCTTCAGGACCTGTGTGCATTTGCTTCTCACGTCCACCAACTTCCACCTCCGTGATTTGTGGCCGATTTAAGCCCCTTTCCTCAATTTTTTATTTCAAAATCGATCCCTTCTTTAGCTGCGCGTGCTAAGCATCACAAGCCGCGCTTTTACGCGCTCCAAGAGAAGTTATCAAAAAAAATTTGGCTCCAAAGGAGCTAGAATAAATCTATTTTGTAAGGCGCTTTATCTTTCAAATTTTCCATGTCATTATTGTCCCCCGCCAAGTCTTAAGACTTCGCTCTGTTTCACGTTACACAGCTAAGACGGAAGTGACGAGGTTCTTCCGAAAGGAAGCCGTTGAAAGAAGTCAGACGTCAGGGTTCACGAGCCTTTCATTTCGCCATTGTTTTAAAAACGCTCTTCCATAAATATTTTCGAAAAAATTATCTAGCCGAGATGAGAGCGAAGAATGACTATAGAACTATTTTTAGAAAGTCAAACTCGACTAGGAAAATAAACATTGGTCTACGATTTTAGCTACGGATTTTCGTATTCTTTTGTTATCTTAAGCCCGCGTAAGAGAAGTTACGTTTAATAACATAATCCAATACAAAAAAGTAGGTTTGCAAATCAAGCGTAACTCTTGTGACAATTTAAATAGATAAACTATAAATCTCAGATAATCGTGTAGATTAACTTCCTTGAGTCCGTATGTGTCATGAGAGAGATTTATGCCGCTTTAAAAAAAATATTCTATAGTCACAAAGCTTATAGTTCAATCCGCTTTTCTCTATAGATAATACGATTCTAAAGCAGGTATAAAAGATAAATAAATTTGAATTTAAAGCAAAGAACATTAGAACAACACATCAATTCCCAAGCAAAACTCGGCTGCTCCCCCGAACGTCCTCGAAAGCATCGCAAAGCGTTCCTCCATTTTTCCTTAGCTCGACGCGGCTTCGGGAGTCGCGTCGCGCACACGCGCCGCAGCAGCTATACGTCGCCATCCGGGCTGCCGGTCTTACGTTACAGGCGGCCGCTCGCGATAAGTGCAACGAACTCGGAAATTACATTGCGCCTGCGGCGCGGGCCGTCGTCGGCGCACCCCTCCCCTCCCCGGAGGCCTACATTACGCGCGCGCGCGGAGCGTGCGGCGCAGCGCTTACTTACTTACTTGGCTCGCTCGCTTGCTTACGCGCATGATTTATCGACGCCGCGAGGCCTCCTTTTTCGCCCGAACACACACCGCGCAAAGCGGCTGTGCGACGCGGGGAGCTGGCCCGGCTGGGACTCGGGGATCCTTTGCTGAGCGGATTCGCTGCAGCCGATTGGGCGATCGGGGATTGTTCGTTTTTCTTTGAGTACAGGCGATATTGTCTAACGGTTTCAATTGATAAAATCACGCTTATGTATAATTAACGCACAAATGATTGTGTAAATTTTCGAGAAGTTTGCTAGGTCGTAAAAATGACAGTTAAGAGTAATCATTGCAATTACGTGTAATTTTATGCTGAGAAACTCAAGGAAAAATTCTTATCCTCTCAGATGGATAAATACACTTTCCTACCCAAAAAAGCAAGCATTATTAAATTTCATCAAAAAAATGCAAAAAAAGAAGAAATTCGAATCGAGATAACCGCGTGAAAAAAGCGATCGAAGCAAAGGGAATCGGCCGTAAACAGGCAATTTAACTTCCCGGGCCAATATTTATTTCTCGAATAAATCGCGGCGATCGCGCGCACACCGCGGGCCGAGATCGCGATCGCGCGCTAAAACCATTCTCCAGCATCTCGCGCGTCGCCGCTAAAGGGTTATCTAAACGGCTGCACGAGAGGACGGAGTCGCGATATCGGGATGACGAGCGCGGAGCGGGATCGAGAGAAAAAACCGGAGCGCCGCCGATCGTTGCTTCGTGCATTCGCCATCGGCGCTTATCGGGGCGTTAATTATACCACTGACGCCAGTGGCTTCCTCCAGTGGCCATCTCGAGGCCGCACTTTTCCCCGCTCCGCGCGGCGTTTTCTCCTCGTGCCGATGCGATGTGCCCTCTGTGATCGGGGAAAGATGTTTTCTACTTGGGAGGGGATTGTAATATTAATTTTTTTAGTGAAGTTGATTGAATAGAATTGAAATTTGGCTTGATCGATTTATTTTGTTTGACGAGTTAAATTTAACAATATTATGTAGAATATTTGTCAACTATAGTGAAAGTCTGTTCTCATACAGTGTACATGAATGAAGTAATCGTGATTTTATGAAGAAGATAACTTATCAAAAACTGACAAGTGAAGAATCTTCTGGCACAATTATTTTTTAATTACTTTTTATTTCAGTGTAGGTTTATCAGATATGTGTACAATTAGTAAGTTAATGCACAATTATTAAGCATTTTAAAATATGTTTCAAACACGTTCAACAATTATCTTTATTGTCATTCTTTAAAATAACAAGATAACAACTGTTCCAAAAAACATCAATAAAATGTATTTTTAATGCAATTAGGTCACGATAATCGACAATTCTGATAGCGCTATAATTTTAAAGATTATCCAGGCAAAAGCTTGAAAAATACATCAGTAGCTGATGAATATTAATATTATTTGAATAACTGTAACGCTTAAAATGTTCAATGTCAAGCACTGCATTTCGATTATCAGAAAAGATATATCCCCTTCAAATCGATTACGCATAATTAAACTAATTATATAGATAACAATCGAAATTCCATTAAACAATTGTTATTAAAACAAAGCATTTGAAAACACCTGTCAGAGCCGCGCAGATGCTCCTCTCGTCATTCATTTCAAAAGCAACAAAGGCCAAGTTTTGAAGCAATATACCAGGCGCACCGGAGAGAAATACGCGACGTCTTGCCCTCATCAAACAATCAAGCCCGAGCGCGCGCGCGTCTCTGCACAATTCGCCGCGCCGCATTACGCAATTGTCATTGTTTATAAGAAACACGTGGGCGAAGCGCGAACATCGGCCTTATTCAGGCGGACTCGCGATCATTGGACAATTGGCATAATTTTCGCAAAAGCGCGCTCAACGGAAAATCAGCGAGTGTCAATCTCGCGGAGAACGAGCGCGCGATTAAGGCTAATTTACTATACGAGGCGCGTTCCGATTTTTTTTTTCCTTTTTTTTTTTCGGCTTCCCTCGAAATTTTGTTGAGTCTGGAATTAGCGTTACAGGCGGCTATTTTTGGTCGCGAGCGTTTGTTTGATCTGCCGGGGAATTTTGTTTCCGAGTTTATTATGCGCGGAGGGATTTTCGGCCCTGGGTAAGTAAAGGATGCTTTTAGAACGAAGGATCTGAATCAACAATGTGCGAGGTTCGTTAATTTTCCTCTTTGATTAGAATGCAGAAACGGGGTTTCGAGAATCCATTAAAGTTCATTGTCGAAATAAGCTGCTTCGCAGAAACTTTTTAAAGTTTGTGCATTCAATCGAAATAGCATTTTAAAATGAAACGTCTTCATTGAATGGTAAGCATGTTTTAAAATCGAAATGAATGAGTGGCCACGTAAATGAATCGATGATATCAGGAATTTTGTAAGTCCTATTGACTGCAATTGTCGTTAAATCAGCACAGTTTGTAGTTATTTCATGAATAATTTGCATTTTTCAAATTCGTAAGCATTGTCGGAGTTATATCAAATAAAATTCTTTCATTATATTAGAAACTAACAAATAATTTTATATTTAAATATTTCTCAATAAAATACAATAAAAATCAGATTTAATAACCGCTGCATTTTTTTATGGAAAAATTAATCATTATGTAATTCAAAGATAACAATTGCTTTTGTTATGAGTTTCTTTTGTGTTCGTTTGGTAATATAAACCGTTTTCATGTAAGAAAATGTATTGTGCTTATGCAATCGGTGCTTCACAAATGCGTGTTTGTAAAATTTCGCGTTTATACAATAGCTTAAAGTTTATAAAAAATTACGTTAGCAAATGTTTTTAATAAAATAAGGCCCCAACTTTCAATATTTGCGTAAAGTAAACGTCAACTACAGCCTCTCTAATTTACATTATTATTAACGCATATTTGGTTTATAAACATCTGTTAATTCTTATAAACGAAAGATCAAGTGACAATTGTATTTCTTCGAAGTCTTATGCTTCAACACCTGGAGTCATCGAACACCGCCTCTCCGTTGCGTCCTAAGAATGAGCGCAGGCTAAAAAATTAATTAACATCCGTCCAACACGTCAAATCCATCAACAATCTCGCGCTTCTGCGACGACACCTTGACCCTATAAATTCTGGATAAAAATCTTGAATTACTCCAAGCTGCGACAATAAACGGATCGACTCGGCGAGAAGCCTCGGAGCCGCAGCGAAAACCTACAGCGAAAATAAGTCGAGCTCGCGCACATCCGCGAGGATTAGCGGGAAATACGATACCAGGATCACCGGAGCGTTTATTAGCCTCGTACGTTATACGTTCAGCTGATTAAAAGGATCGCGTGACTGGGATTAATGCCGGTTTGCGTAAACAATCGCGCGAACCGAAAGCCCGTCGTGTATCGATTGTGCTTTGCTTGCATATTATAACTTTCCCAGCTCTGTCGAGCGCGGTTTGCTTTTAGTCGAACGAAGGGACATTTTGTGAATTCTTGAAATTCGCGGCGAATTATATGGAGAGCGCTAATTTTAACTATGAGCTGCAGGCGAGGAAAGTGATTCAATTAAGTCCGCGGGAGTAAAAACGTTGTTGGACTTGTAAACATGTCTTGGTTTTTTGCGAAACGCGCTTGATAAAGATTGTTAAAAATTGGAAAGACCAAAGATAATGCAGAGAAGCTCTTATCTGTTTAGACGTGTGTCAAGGGATTAAATAATTTTCTCACGATTGTAAATATAATAGCTGATAACGCGCTTTATCTCTTCGTAATACTTCTGATAAAATCACTTTACGATTTTCGAACTGATTTATCGCCACAAAGCTATAAATTTAAGCAAACGGTTAAGTTCTTTTTTAAAAAAAAAAAAAAAAATTTCATACTTTTTTAAATTGTAGTTTTAAAATTGCACATTACTGAAAGGTAATAAATATTTTTGAAAAGCAATGACTAATTTTCAAGAGATAATTCTAGAAATTTTAAAATGTCAGTCTTACAAATGTGTTTTACTGATAATAAGCTGCAAGTTGCAGATCAAGATTGCACAAAAGAAACATAGTTTAATGCGCAAATTATTCTTCGTTTTATTTTCAAAGAAGAAAGGTGGCTATTCATCGCTTGACAGAGGATGACCTATCGTCACGAAAGAGATACTGTACTTTTCAGTTGTCTGATGCAAAATGTTCTGCGATAACTGTACGGAATATGTAAAGGCCTCCAGCGATAATAAATAAAAATTCAGAAGTTTGTGAAAAAGTCTTTGCTTTATAATTCTACAAAAAAAAAAGAAATACAAAATTCAAAATCTTTATTCACAGAAACATATTCGTTTAAATCGTACTTAATAAATATTTTATCAAAATCAGTTCCGGACGACTTCAAGAATTCCGTTTGCCAAACCTCCATTTCCAATAACTCAAAAAGCCCGAGCATCTATCACCAGAAACATTTTCTATATATCTGAAAACCGCCTCTCGCAGATATTTCATCCTCCGCTCGTCGGCAAGCAACAAAAACCCATCCCAAATAGCATCGACGTACACCCACCTCGAGCGCGGATTTCGATTTATTTAAAAACGGAGAGAGAGAGAGAGGGGGGGGGAGCGAGAGAGAAGATAACGCGAAGGAAGGCGAGGGGAAGAGAAAAAAGAGCGCAGACTACAGAGCCGGAGAATCGCAGGTTGGAAATCGTCGACCGGTTCGCTTGGCATTCCACGATTTTGCCGTGAGATCCATCTTACGGCCGGCGCTCCGATCGGCAAAATCAGCATCCCGCGCGCGCGCGAGAGAGAAAGAGAGGAAGGATTCGTACCTGCGCAACTCTCCCGAGAGCTGCAGCGCCGCGCGTATATATATATAGAAAAAAACCGGCTTCCACTCTCGCTCTCGACTCCGGCCGCGACGAGGAGAGGTTTAAGCAGAGACGAGCGATTGTTCGCTTTAGCGATTTTCGAACGGAGCTCGATTGCTTCGGAGGCGGGTCTAGGATTCAGGGAAAACCCGATGGGACGCGTTTTTATTTTTATTTTTATTAGTCTACTTCCGCTGCGACGGGGTGTGGTGTGAATATTAATTGTTAGGAAATTAGGTGGGTATTATTTTATGATTTTCAAAATATTAGTTTGATAATATGCAGTAATCTGAGTTGACTCGGTAAAAAAAACTTTTTTATCGAGTGTATGAATTCAACAAAGAAAGTCTACGATACTTTGATATCTGCGTCACATTACAGTGCAATATTTTAAAAAAACTGGTTTCGTATCTTTTTCCTCTAAACTCCTAAGTTTAAGTAGGATAGTCGTGACGGTATCACCAAGCAGCTCTATAAAGTGGACTTTGTAGCTATTATAGTGTTTTTAAAAGACAGCATTATTCTGATAAACTAAATATTTAAATAAACGATAAACGTCTGATCGGCATAATTTATCTTAAAATATATCATAATGTATTCAATCCTTCCAGAAATCTCAATAAATCCAAAATCATACGTTTAAAAACCTCTTCAAATTTATGCTTTATTTAATTAAGGCCTACAGAAAGCCCCGAAATTCCTTTTGTTCGAAATAATAAATCATCCAGCTACGTTCTAAGAAATATATAAATAAATTCTAGCTTATCCCTAAAATTACTTGAAATATATATTTCATAAAATATATCAGAGGCAATATCGCTGTGAGCATGCAAGCCTCTTCATTGAGAATCTAAAAGCTACTTGCAACATTACAGCGACGTTTCTGTATCGCGACAGGCATATATTACAGTGAGAATGAAACGATAAGCTTGAGAGCTGAGATTCGATTATGTCCTCCTTGGCAGCCATTCGCAAAGTAATATTCTTTATACGTGTCTTCACACTTTACGTGTTCAAAATAAGGTTCAAGGATCTTCCTTTGAGAGACATATTTTTCAAATACCCTCTCGTCTGCAGTATTTTATATAGGAAAGTTAGCTGACGTCGGTAATAAATAAAATGTGATAAATTTGTTCGTAGCTTTTCAGCTCAAACTATCAGTACGAGGATGTAAATATTTAGACTTGAAATTTCGAAGGAGACTTTCTCGCTATTTCAAATTATTTGTACATTGAATTCGTCAGTCGATCGCCGATCGCTCTATATATTGGGCTGAAATTGCTCCCGGCTCAGGTAAGTTTCTAATTATCGATTAATTTCACGAAAAGCTACTCCTAAACGCAGATACTTTTTCAATCACAGACAGATTTCAATTAAATATCGTTCCGTTATATGATGGCCAGTATCCGTTTCAAAAGAGCATATTCCGACAACGATCTCTCTTTTCAACGACCACTAAAACGTTTCAAGTGCTCTCGCCAACCTACCATTTCGATCGCAAATTTTAGGATAACAAGGGATCCTTTTGCCTACTTTCAAAAGCAGCCGAGCCCTCCGCCTCAAAAAATGGCCAACGACATCCACGAAATATCCAAGCAATTGCAGCAAGAAATAGACAAGAAAAATAAGAACGAAAAGCCCGGCAGCATCGTCGACGACGACAAGCCGCTGTTCACGGCGTCCGAGCTGAAGATTCTGTGCCGCCAGATGCTGAAGGACCAGGAGGAAAAGATCCGAAACGAGTACGAGCGTCTCCTGACGGAGAAACTCTCCGAGCAGTACGACACGTTTCTCAAGTTTACTCGGGACCAAATCCATAAGCAGTTCGATAAAGCCGCTCCCCCGAGTTATCTGTCTTGAGGATTTGTTTACGCTCAAGGGATTTCGTGCCGAGGTTCGACCCCTAAGATCGGTCGAGTGTTTGTGAGGTAAACCGATAGATTTTCCGAGAGTTTACTGAAGCGATCGCTATACTGAAAAAGATATCAGTTTTTCTCGATTTTTCGGAAAGATTCGGATATTTTATGTGATAGCAGTATTTTTCGATTAAATAAGTAAAATTAGAATTTTTAAACAGCGTCATTATGAGTAGTCCACGTACATAAGTGTTTCTATGTAATAATGTTGTGAAAACTTAAGTTAAACAGATGTAGCAAATCAGTTAAAAACAATAGAAATAAGTAAAAATATAATTATGTAAATATTCTTTGGTAATTAAGAACGTTCATTGTCTCTATATTTTTAATAAAAACGTTCATCCCGACGAAATCGGAGTTTAATTCTCCCGCAAAACACTGCACCTCTGCTCCTCGTTCGAAATAGCGCGCAGCTTCATTCCGCGTCCACAAGTTTCGCAACTAAATACGTAAATCCTAATTGCACCCACAGCTGAGTCAGCGCATAAAAATGCCAGCCACGAGCCGTTCACTCGAAAGCTCCGCTCTCCCGGCTTGCAAATGTGTGTTTCGCCTCGTAAAAGCAGAAGCAGCATCTCCTCGCGGTGCCATCCAGAGGAGCCGAAGAAAAAGCGGCCTTTGCGATATCGAGTTCGTCGCTTATACGCGCGCTTGGAGCGTCAACCGATATTTTTCTCGAGTCTGCATATAACCGTCGGCTGGAGGCGCGAGTCGCCGGAGGAGGAAGAAGACTCTCCTACGAGCCACTCGATCCACAGCCGGGCTACACTGAGGCCAAGGTAGGACACAAAGTGTCACGGTTTCGAATTTCGAGCCGCGCAGTTATAGGCCGCGCTCGAGATAGCCATCTCTCTCTCCTGGAAATTCTCGGCATTGTTCGCCCTGTGCAGGCGGGAAAATCTCTCTCTCTCTCTCTCTCTCTCTCTCCCGCCTGGGCTCGGGATCGCGAGGATAATGAAAGCAGAGACAATGGCGCTTCCGATGCTGGATGAGGGCCTCCGAGCGCCGTTGGGAATTGAGGGACGAATAGGTGGAAATTTCGGGCAGACGCCTTTTCGACGAAAATTCCGCGAGGGCGGATTGAAAAGCTTCGGAGCGTTTGATGGATGCCTTGCTGCTGGCTTTCTCGGGCGGAAGAGAGCGGTAAAACGATTTTCAAATTTGAAACGGTATATAGCCAATTTTAAAGTTGCAGGATTTTTCTTAGCATCGTTCGCGTAACCCGACGGCCTTTTTTTTTCAATTGAATTCAAAGCAGACATTTTTCCTTTCGACGCACACATTTTACACAATATTTCTGCCTATAGTCTAAAGAAACGTTAGATTCGCGAGTAGCGCGTTCGGTAAGAAGTACGGCTCCGCTGCAATTTTATTCATCGCGCACGAAAGTCGTGCCGCAACAAAGACACATGCAGATAACGGTAGCCGGGAAGTCGGAGCTCTCTAAAAAGCTAGTTGCGCGAGAGAGGCGCTCGTTACTCGCGCGCGGAGCCCCGCGACAGATGCTCGCAGGTGAACAATTAAACGGGCGAAAGGAATATACATATATATATATATATATGTTTTGTGCGCGCGGGTGACGTCGCGGCCGCACGCACTTTTTCTTTCCCACGGGCCCCGCGGGAGAGGGCGTTTTACGCAACGGCTAAGCTACGGTGTCATTGTGAGGAGGCTGCGCTGCTTTGAGAAAATATATATATATAAAGCCCAATTGGCCGCGTTACACTTGCGGAGCGACTTTGACGTGCTGCGAGTAATTGAATTGTTTCGAGCGGTTTCGTAACGACGCGCGCCGTGGCTGCATCGCTTATTGCCTTCTTTCTTTGCTGCCGAGGAAAAACTTGCATCGTTATGTGCGCTGTGTGTATGTATGTATAGACTGATTGCGGGAGATTAGCGAAGAGTGTCTGTAATCTATTTTCTTTTTGCGAGGAACGTTTCGATTTAATGTCTTTATAATATTCTTGAGATAAACTTTTTATTTTCGCTTGGTAATCGATCAGAGCCACTTTTAGCTTCTGCAACAATAAGTTTAGAATGGATTCTAATAAAGGTCTTTCCGTTTCGAACAATTATTTATCAATACTCCCGGCGTCCTCCCGCGAACGAACGATCAGCACAATTTTCACAATTGAAAAATATTGTTAAATTTAAAAATACCAATTGACTTTGTGCCCCTTAATCGGCTCGCTCATAATAACAACAATTTATGTAATTGCCGTCGTATCGACGCTCTCATTAAACGAAATCGGCCGCGCGGCGCGCAGTAAATACATAAATTCAGCCGAGCCGTATCGGGAAAACGTATTGTATACACGAAACTCGAGAGAGCCGCTGCGTCAATTGTCTTCGTCGATAATTGTCCTATCTGCTCCGTTATCGTCGTAAACACTGGCCAACTCTTATCAAAACAAACACGAAAATACGCCTCGCGGCGCGTTCTGCGCAGCTCGCTCGATGTATTTCGCGCGTCGGCCGGACGATTTACTCTCGATCTCTCTAGAGAGAGGTGCAAAAAGCGCGCGGCTGCCCAGTTAATGGCACGTCGCTGCGGACGAGTGCCCCGCGCGCACTTGTCAACGCCGAGAGCGACGACACGCCCGCGACGACACGACCGAGCCGGGCCAAGGTGAGCTGGCCATCGGACCGATTCGAGCGCCTCTTTTTTTTTTCGCGGACCGATCCGCCGGGTCTGTGTGGCTGGGGAGTTCTTTTTTGTAAATTTTGTATTTTGAATTTCCGATTAATAACGGGTGATTCATTTATGTATTGGAACGAATCAATTAGTTTTCTCAGTTTCAAAGGCGAAAATATCTGAATGATAAATTCAACGAATGTTTAAATGTACGAGAACGCATTTGATATAGAATAGCACCTTACGTAAAGAGAGCTGTGACGTCACTGTAAAATGAAAGTACACTCAAAATGCTCTTAAATTTCACTTGCTTTTAAAAAAATAACAATTAAAACCAGTGCAGCTCCAAGCCTCTCTTTCTCACAAGGCTTACGCAACAAGTTAATTCGTAGCGATATTGCAAGTAATTTTTTTTTATGCATCTACAACTTTCATCAAATTCGCGCACATATATATATATAATTAAATGCAACGGCAAATTTACATCATCCTCCGAACGGCACCTGCCTCTCCGAGTTGCAAAATGTTGCGCAGGTCAAACATCGCCAGCACAATGAGCGGCTCGAAGCCGTATATATATTTAGCTGAAACGAGCTTCTCCAAGCTTCTTCTCCGAAGACAATTATCCGAGCGCTAACCGATTGTCCGAGCAGCAGCGGCGGCGGCGACGGCGACGGCAGCAACAGTCTGTGTGTTTTACGAGGTCTCGCGGCAAGGCTGCACCGCGCAGCAAGTGCAACTAGTTCAAAGGAGGAAACGCGACTCCCCCACCAGCCCGGTTTTCATTTTTCTAAAGGCTAGCAGCTTTTCTTCTGGCTTTTAATGACCTTCGCTCCATTCATACGGCACACGATGTGCGGCGACAAGCCGCGGCGGCGGCGGCGGCGGCGACGTCGTCGTTGCACAGTGCAGGTGCTTTGCCTCGCGGGTATTTATTACCAGTCCACCGGCTCTGCGGTATGGAATTTCAGCGCGATTATCTGCTTGTTTGACAGGCCTGTTGACGAAACGCTGTTTGACATTCCGCGCGCCGAAGTGTCGTATTTTTTTTTTTTTTTTTTTCGCGGCCGACGCATTCCGCAAAATTTTTAATTCGCCGCCGCTGCAGTTTTGTGAAATGCGCCGAGTATCGCGCTCGGACATTCGAGAAATTCAGATTTTCTCGGCTCGTTACAATAAAATTATCCAAGTTATAATTTAAGGAACTTTACCGGCTTACAATTATAGGCTTAACTCTGTCTCTCAATGGGCAAGGCGTTGCGAAATCCGCAAAACTACTCAATTGAATTAATTACAAATAACGACTGCATATAAACAATTTACGTAACGCACTTTTACGTTAAACCTAATTTAAAAACGAATTGAACCATTCCCCAGAATTCCCAAACAATGCCCAAAAAAGCCCGCGGAATTAATAACAATCCCGTTAAGTCCATCGTATCCATCAAGTTTTTCAAGCGAGCCTTCCGAAAAAAGTCTACGCGCAGCCAGAAAAAGATAGAGGCGAGAGAGACACGCCCGCAAAATCGCATTCGCGCCGGTCCCTCGTATACAGCTCGTAATTACTCATATCGGTCACGTTCCTCTTCCGCGAGAGGGCCGTCGCCGCGCGTCGGACAATAGGAAGTCACGTCGCGGCCGAGGAACAATGGGAGGAGAGGGCAAGACGTTCGTGTAACACGATATAGCCGGGCTGTTTTATACCGATGCGATGGAATTTCGGCGCTGTTTCCGTTTCTACGTATATCGCGGCGCTTTTTGCGCTTAGCTGGCGTTTCGCTTGGCTCTTTTTATAATAGAGGCCGCGCCGAGAAATCCGAGGTGTTTCTCAAATTCTCGCGGCGGAATTCTTTTTTTTTTTTTTTATAAAGCCACCTGCTAGCTATTCTGTAATGAGGAGCGAAAAAAGCTGTCTTGGTTCTAGTTTCAATTCGAGTTTTATTGTTCTCGAGAAGATAATGATTCACCGGTTAATTGGCTTTTCCTTCGGGCTAATGAATTACATCGACGCTTCCACGAACTAAGAAATAAGAGCCAATTTCAAAAAGGAGCGAGCTATGTAAGCTTCGAAATTCATCGAGAGCGCGTTTAAAAATCTGGTATCACAAGGCAACAAGACCGCGGCAACTTCCTCCTCGCAGAAACAATACGCCGTAAAAAAGGCGCGCGAAGCCCTCCATCAGAGCGCCATTACATCCACGCACACGCAGACACACGCGCACGCGCGCAGCCTTGCCTCTCTCTCGACAATTACACGCCGCGAAAGGAGCGCAATTCGCGCGAAATCTTCCGAAATTGCCCGTCATCGTGTCATTATTTACAAAAGAGCACGGCGACGCCGCGCTGCACCCACACACGCCCGGCGCATGCGCACCGCGCTCCGTCCTCGCGCGCTGCGGCCCGTGCATTCAACAGGCTGCAGCGGCGGCGCGAGTTTTTCCCCGGGCGGAAACATGTGTGACGACGACGACGCGCCTCGACGCGGGGATTCGTCTGGCTTCTACGGCTCTCTTTTTCTTTTTCTTTTTTGCCCTCTTTCCCCGCAGCCTCGCTCTCTTTCTTTATGTGCAGCGCGCTTTTTCTCGGCGCAGTTTTTGGCAGCTGCTGAATGCCGCGCGCGGGCTTCTTTGTCGAGAGGCGCGTACACTTCTCGCGGTACAGCTGGGGAACGTTTCGGGCGCGCGAGGGGTGGAAAAAATTGATTTATACGGCCGCTTCGAGTTTTCTCGAGAGTCTCTTTGTCGGTCGACGAGTGCGCGCTTATAGTCGCTGCTAACTGGCACATTAAGAATATCAAAAGCTTATTAGTGTTTTTCTTTTTTTTTTTTTTTTAAACGAACAGCTTTTTTACTTGTCGGAGATGATATATTTTCCGCGATACGAGAGAAGCGATAATTATTTTGATTTTACTTATTGCCAATGCGTAATTAGAAAAGTTTATTTTCAATAAATGAAACATTCGTCCTCATTAATCTTTCTATCCAAGTCATAATTTTCAGCACGCATAAAGCCAAGGAAAGCCGCGACGGTGTAAATTAATTAAAATTCAACTCGCGACGGATAAAAACATTGCTCGGCCGCATTTTAATAAGAAAATATCAAGCGCCCGGCGCGCGCTTGCTTTTTAAGGTGTAAAAGTTTTTTACAACGTCCTCAAGAAAAACTGACCCTTTCCCCGCTCGCGATCGCCTCTCGACAGCGGTAAAGCGACGTTTACCGAAAAAGAAAAAAAGAAAAACTGGCCCACGCGTCGTCCGCGGCCAAAAAGCAGCACACAATAACCCCGTCAGCTTTCTCATTTTTCCTCCGAATCTCAATCCGTTGGCAGGTATAGATATCGTCGCTTTAAATATTTTTATTGACGCGAGAACGCCGTCGGGCCCCCCCACTTCCTTTCCGACTGCTTTCTCTTTCACTCTCGATTTTTCTCTTTTTGTTTTGACATCGCCGCCGCCGCCGCCGCCGGAGAGATACGTACTTTCAGCGCTCTCCCACACTTTGTCCCTCTTTTTCGCAGCGCAGCTTGACCCTCGCGCCTCTCTCTCTCTCTCTCCCTTATAAACCTCTCGCTTCTTTTTTCGATGCTCGGGAACAGATAATCTCTCCGCTTTGCCTCTTTAGTGCTTCTCGGGTGAGAGCAGACGCGCTTTTCAATTCCGGGTAAGAGGAATCGATATATGTAAGAGGGCCTAAGGGCGAGGCTCGATTCGTCAGAATGCGTGCATTTCTGAGCGCAGGAAGCGCAGGCTTTGCGTGGAACTGCAGGGAGGAATTAGAGGAAATACTTTTAATTAGAGGAATTTTCTGGTCGCATTCAAAGTTCTCACTTTGAAACACTTATTTTCGGAATGTAGATTTTCACGTAAGAATTTGCCGTCGTATAATAAAAAAAAAAAAAAAAAAATTAGAGACCACGTTGAAATAACAATTATTTAACCTGAAAATCATCAAAATAAAGTAATGGTCTTGATTTACGTGCTAAGGTTTACCCAGGAATGGTGAGGAAACTAATTGAGAACGCTCTAGAAGTATTATAACAGCTTATAACGGAACCCAACAAGTGTTTACCTCGAGTGTAAAGCCACTTTACATTAACTAGAGCTTTGCACGAAATTTATTACTTCTTCTAATTCTCCCGCAGCGCGGCAAAGGCACAAAAAATTACCAATTGCGCAATTCAATAAGGCAGCTGTTCTACCCGCCTTCCGGATTCTACGATCAATTAAGCGGATCGATAATAGACCCGACACGTCTGACCAATAACATCTCACTTATGTACGCGAAATTCCTTGCTCGTCCTCATTATTCAAGAGTCGCTTTCAAAACCGCATACGTAGGCAAAATGCTCCCGAGTCGTGCATCCTCATTTGGAGAAAAAAAAAGCTATGGACAAGAGAGAAAAAAAGCATCAAATTCGACTGACGCGACTGTACCGCGTCGGAATACGATTATGGGGAAATTTTGGAATTTTAAGTTACTCCTGATTCATTCGGGAGGAAAGAGCTTCATTAAATTTTTAAAATGTCTATGCTAATCATGGAGAAAAAAAAAGCCTCTTTTACGATTCGGTCAAAACGATTCAAATTCTCTTCATACTCAATGAAATCGTTAAATATTTATGCGCGATGTATGTCAGTGATCGCTAATAGGAATTCTTTTTGGAAAACAATATACTTGTGCTGAAATTCATTTGAATTTTTTTTTAAACTAAAAATTTTAAATATGGGATCCAGCCGCACAAACAATCGGACAAATAACACTAAGAATGTCCTAATCGTCATTTACCGGAGGCAATTAAATTCAATTAGCTTAACTTTGAGCGCGTCATTCTTACATTGAATGAAACGTAATCATCAAAACGTAAATACAACGCAGTACCGCTCCAAAAACGTAAAAGTTCCAAAAACGTAACAATACATTCGTTAGAAAAAAGTGTACAATTTCTTTAAAAAAACGCGACCTTGAAATACAGCGCTAGTCATTTTTACCGCATTTATTATTACAAAGCGAGGCAAATTAAAAGAAAAAAAACAGCTGTTATCTCGGATTCGGTGTATCTGCGGTGTGCAAGTTTCATACAAAAAAGCAAAAAAGAACACCGCTGCGATTTGCGGAAAAAACCGACTGGTAGCGCGCGTTTTTTTTATACCCCCACTGAAAAACGACTCGGTTTTCGATCGATCCGCAGTTTAAAAAAATATTTTCCCGGAGCAGCGCTCCCCGGCGCTCGTAAAACGCCTCGATTATCGAAATTCGAATTCAAATGCTTTGTTGTTCCGTTCTACGCCGTCGGGTTTCCTAAGGAGAAAGGGATAAGTTTTCCAAGCGAGCCGTGCAAAATTACAGTACACAAATATCGCAACGGTCTCTCTCCCCTCCCGCCGGTTCGCATCGTCGGAGGTAAGGAAAAAAAAGCGCTCGGTACTCACCGGAGGGCACAACTTCGCTGGCTTCGGCGGCGGCCAAAGCGAGGAGGTCAAAGGCGAGGAGCGCGAGGATCAGCGATCGCCGAGTGCACCAAGTGCTGCTCGAGCACCGGTCGCGCGCCATGTTTCCCATCGCCGTCTCTCTCCTCTCGCAATATCTCGGCGCTCCGAATCCCTTCTCTCTCTCTCTCTTTCTCTCCTCCTTGAACCCACTGCTGCTGCTGCTGCTGCTGCTGTTGCTGCTTGCTCACTGGCCGATCTCGTCGCACTTTTCACTCGCGCGCACCAGGAAGGAACAGAGGCGGCGGCAGTGCGATCCCTACGCGCTGCGCATCGGCGGTGCTGCGACGACGACGACAACCGAGCGTGAACTGAAGCCGGCTGAGAGCTGCGCTCGCCGCTCGCCGCACTCGGCTCCGTTTCCCCGCGCGCGGCGCTGTGTGGGTGCGCGTGAGGACGCGGCCCAGCTGGGAGGTGTGCGTGAGAGAAGCCCCCCCCCCCCCCTCTACCCCTCCCTCTCGCGGCGTTCCCCCGGCGTATGTACACAGCCGCGGAGAGCCGTTCACTTCGCCGAGCTGCTGGGGCTCGAGTTCTTTCTTTTCCGAGCTCGCTCGCCTGCGAAGCTGCTGCTGCTGCTGCTGCTGCTGAGGCGATGATGCTTCTTCTTCTGCTTAGCTTCGTCGGAGCGGGCCTTTTTTTTGGGACGCGGAGCGCGCGGGTTTTTCGTTTGATTAGGTGAGAGGCGACGCGCCAAGGGGGAGCGACGGTCCCCCTTGGCTGGAAATCCGCGACGCTACTATTGCACTCCACTTGGCAACGAGGGTATTTTAGTTTCTGGTTAGAGGCATTAGCGGGAGGTTAAATTTAAATGTTTATCTTTACGCGGTTCAACGAAACGGCTAGGAGAAGTTTTTTTCCTTATCCGAGTTCTTGATTTAGATGACGGATGAAGTTAATAGCCTCCCGTAAAAAAAAAAAGTCCTTATAGGAGAGTTGAGGGTTTTGACCCCAGAGGCAAGTTTCGAAAGTTGGAACTGCTTCGGGGAATTTTGAAATTATAGAAGTGGAGGCAGAGTTTTGGAAATAAGCTCACAGTTCTTCGCGAAGTTATTGTGAATTCGAAATTTTATTTCCTGTGGAAGTTCGCGAACGGTTCTTAATCAGGACAGACGTCATTTTAATGACATTAAATTTTACACACACAAGACAATTTTAATTCTCTGCCAAAACGTTCACTCCCACGACGAACGTTATCGCACGAATTTGTTTTACAAAAACAGACCTATATCATTTCGAGATTTCCGTTTGGATTAAACCTATAAGTTTTTAATAGAAATGACCAGTCCGAGTTGTAGCTCGCTAATGAACACGCCGAGTCGCAAGGCGACAAAAATGGCTTAGAGGAAGAAGCCGCAGGCACCTCATTCTTCAATGATTCCCCGTCAGTTTCCTTGTGAGAAGTACTTTGTACCTTCAATCGTTGATTGAAAACGGTCTAAAAATAAAAATGCCATTACGGCCCGAAACAAATACAACCGTCAACGAGTTCTTCAAAACAACTCACCGATACATTAGCCCCGTAATTGTACGTCCTAAAGAACGGGCCCTCCCTCCCCTCCCGAATCTCCTTCAGCGCCGCCTCGCACTTCTGCTTCATCTCGGTGGCCTTGGCGATCATGCAGCCCCGGAAGCTGGACCTGGCCATGTAAGCGGACTGCTCGATCGAGTCGAAGGCAGGGCTCAGCTTCGAGCTCTTTATCGCGCTGAAAGCCGCGCGCTCCGCCTCGATCTCCTCGAGGCGCTTCATCTCGAGCAGCTTCCACTGGAGCGCTTGGATCCGAGCACCCTGGCAGCCCAATTCCTTGGTCTCGCTCAGAGGAGCTCGGGATTTCGTCAGCGGACGCATTTCCAAGCTCTCGGCCAGGACTGACACCTCGACCGAGACCTCGTCCTCCTTCAGGACTAAGTACGAGCTGATCGCTATGAACGTTATCTGGGGGATTCGTTAAATCGGAGCAGTTTCGGTTAATGCTGTTGTAAAGTGAGCAAGGGGTTAAAGAGCAGCGATTTACTTGATCCTCCACCGAGAGATTATCGAATACTTTGTCGTAATATTCACTGGGTTTCGTTTCGGTGTGAAGTTTCAGCAATTTACTCAAGTAATAAATTTTTGGCCTCACCGCTCCTATGGAAGTGGTAGTTATATTGGTTGCGTGGCAGACTCCTTTCGTAAAAAATACGTAAAACCACTGTTCGTCATTAATCATGGGAGACTTAACATCTGCAAATAAACTTTTTTATAATCTACTCTTCGGGCACGAGGAGAAAAAAGAAACACGATTTACCTGCTATGCAACCCTCTCGAGTTCTTTGGACGTTGAACAATTTCTCTTCGGCTCTCCAAATGCTCGCCAGAAGGGACATTATGCCCTTTCCTTTTTCATTGCGCTTCCAGGAAAACATGTAAAATACCACGCTTTCGCACTCGTACATATCAATGAGTATGCCCAGATAAAAGTTTTGCACGGGTAAATTCACTTTTTCCACGTGGTCCAAAATTAAGAACACTCCTCCTTCCTTCAAAAATCGACAAATCGTCTTTCGACAGCTTAGCAAACACTTCCAGATAAAGGATCCAGTTGCAACTAAGAAACTAATTGTAATTATGTAAACAATTGATACATCAAATTCAGTACTGATTCCTCGCAAGGATTACCTTTGTTCCAGTTGAAAATCTTCTACTTTTGGATGCACAGATCTTTTGAGTAAAGCAATGGCAGTTTCCGCTACAGTTTTATTGTGACGTTCTAGGACGCATTTTTGATTTTCCGTGATATTTTCGCAGGCTATGAGCAGAAAGGTTATAACATTCTGACGACTAGCTGTTAATGATTCGCTTTCGAGAACTTGGTGGATCATTTCTGTAACGGTGCAAAGCTAAATTTTCAGTTTTTTCGGTAAAACGTGTCGAACCTTAAACGCAGGTCATAAATAAGTATAATTTACTTAATAAAATAGGAACAAATTCCAGTCTTCTGAGCGACTCTCGATTACGAATATCTGCCAATATCAAGTCACAATTCGCCAAGGTCACCGTACAAATCGTCTCCAACAGGCAAGTAAAACACGCCGAATCCAAATCCATATCCGCAAACTGTTCGAGCGTCGAAAATAATCTGCAACAAAGAAGGAGAACGAAAATTTGTTTTCCCAGCATTATCTGTCGCGGAGAGCGAACGAACTCGCTCGCTAATTGCCAACAAAATATTCTTCGATTACAACTCGTTGTATCTTTGTGTTTTCGCTTGTAAACAGGGGCGAAGGAGTTAAAAACTTCTTACCTCAGAGTGCCGTCGGCTTCGATAAACTCATTTTGTATTTTCGGAACGAGATAACTCAGTGCATTCGACGCGTATTTGAAAAGATGCCAGTGCTGCTCGGAATTCCAGGCCGTTTTCGCAGCCTCGAAATTCGGGTTGACGAGGCGAAGAAGACCGCATATTATTCCTTTGTTTTTCAGTACCTGCTCAGGCGTGCAATATTTATTTTTGAAAATGTTTTGTAAATTTTTAGTAATTTCAATTAAACTTTGGCTTTGAGACGTGTCTTTTGAGCATATAAGTCGATGATTATTTACATGGATTGGCGGCAGTTACTGTTCTTTTGCTTTCAAATATTGAAAAACCAATAAAATATTAAGTATTTCGAGTTACGAAATTAGTTATTTGAAAAACCTTTCCGAGAATTTACGATCACTTATACGCTCATTGCTACCTACGCAAGATAAAATTTTACGAGATCTTTCGAAATGGCGTAAATTTAAAGCATCTGCATCGAAGCTCATTGTCTCATGTTATCTGCAGATTAAAATATCATTTATTAAAAAAAAAATGAACAACAATCCCGTCCTTTGTCACCTCCTAATCACAAAAAAAAAAGAAAATAAATCACTTGAAAAGACAATAAAATCTCCGCCCGCATGTCCTCGACGCCCGCGAGTCCTTCTTCCCAATCACCTCCAAATCATCCGGATAAGCTTGAACGATCGAAGCCAGGGCGAGCAGCAGCGTCTGCTTGAAGGCCAGAGCCTCGGGCCCGTCGAGCGGCACGCACCGTGCCCACGTGCACTCGGCGCTGCCCTCGGTGGCCAGGGCGAGAACGACCAGGTCCTCCGCCAGGCCGGAGCCCACGAGGTCCCAGCCCCGACGCGCCACCAGGTTCCCCAGGATCACGGCGGCGAGCTCGTTGCGCAGCCTGCGGCTGCGAGAACTGCCGGCGGCGCGCAGCACCTCCCGCCTGAAGGCCGCCCGCAGACACCTGGAACGACGGGGCAAGAATTACCGTTGGCCATTTTTTTTTTTTTTTTTTTTTTTTTGGAATTTGTTATGCCGCAACGAACGTCGATTTATATTGAATTCGCGCTGAAACCCGCATGACTAAGCGGCTATTTAACAAATGCGACTGCATAATCTCCTCGAAACTATATTCATCCTCCCGGCGAGAGCGCGTCGAAGTTTCGTCGAAGGCATAAAGCCCATTGTCAAGGAAAATTAGAAACATGGCTTTCCCTCGAAAGGGTATACAGGGAAGTTTTACGGCGGGCCGGGCCGGAGAGCTGCCCGCAAAAAAGAAATGGTCTTAGAACCATATTTTACGGAGCGGCGCGCAGTTTTACGAGCCAATAGCCGTAGCGGCAGTAGCTCTATAAGACGGTCGGCGGCTCGTCGACGCGCGTCATAAAAGTTCTGGCGCACATATTTGCAGCCGCGCGGGGAAGACGGTTTCGGAATTTCCTACTTTCTCGCCTCGGATTTAGAACTCCGCCGTCGTTCGAACCTCGTGCCAATGGTCCGAATTCGTTTTTTGAGTTTTAGCGTTAAAGTATTAATGGAAAAAAACTGCGGCAGATCGTTGTCTGGGCGATTTCGCGGGGAGGAGGATTTTTGAGCTGCTATCTATCGAGGATAAAAAAAAAATGGCAGCGCTATTCTAGAGATTACGAACGATAAAGCGTGCAAATACCATATTGCACATTGTGGCGGCGGTGATATAACTCGAATGCAGTCGGATTTTTCGTTGGTAAGAATTATTGTCGTCATTAATCGCCAGAGGATTTTCGTGCTGAATTCCAGTGATTTATAATAATCCTCCTTATCAAGTTGTAAATCTGTCTTTTCAGTAACCGGGCAACTATTGAATCCGTATTCGTATTGCGGGTGCATTCTTAGCATCAATAATTTTTCTACTCCGTCTTCTAGAAGTCTGAAACCTTTTTAAAATTCTGAGATGCTGGATAAATTTATGTATTATTAATCGAGACCGCTACAGTTTAATATTATCTCAAGTGTTCAGAGATAAAATTAGTGATAAATTATGCAAAAGATGCAGACTTTATCTTTCAAGTATTTTATTAAATATAAATAGAACATAAAGTATTTGAGAAAGCGAAGTTAATTGAAGTGCGCGGAGAGACTTGGAACTTGATTTGGAAAATAAAAGCACAGATTTTTCTGTCCTTGAGCCGCTGCACGACTCGTTGAAGCACAAGAAAATAAATAAAATATTAACAAGTCTTGTTTTAGCTTCTCAGAAATATTTTATGTCTTCATATATCATAATAGCCTACTTTAGTAACTTTAGTAAATTGAATGAATTTATTTTTAATTAACCGATTTGAAAAACGAGTTTCCCAAACTAAATTCGCCCAAGAAACGTAGCGCAAACGATAATCCGAAAAAAAAAAAAAAAATAAGAGAAACTCACAACAGTTGCGCGACACGGAAACGATCCAGTGGAGAATCTCAAGAATGTCCGGAAGCGTCTCGTCGGAGGCGACTTCCGCGAGCTCGAGGAGGGTGAGCGGAAGCCTGGAGGCGTTGAGGGCTTCCCGCCTCGAGTCCGGCTTCACGGCGTCCCGCCTGCCGGCCGCCTCCTCGTCCTCGGCGCAGAGCAGCCGCTCGATGGCCAGCTTCGTCATCAGGAAGTAGTTGCGCGTCGGGCTCAGCACCAGGAGGTAGCCCAGCAGGCTCAAGTGCCGAGCGATGCGCGGGGCGCTGCTCAGGATCTCCGAGGACCTCTGCAGGAGCAGCGGCTTGCCGCAGAGGAACAGCAGCTGGCAGAGGAAGTCCTCGTACGGCTCGGGCTGCTTCGTCGCGCTCATCGCGAGGAACTCGATCATCTCGTCGATTTGGGGCAGGTATTTCACGTACTGGCCGAGCGATTTAAGGATTCTTACGGAGGCCGTTCGTTGCAAAGCTGCTGGAAAATGATTTTAAAGGATACGAGGCCGTCGCAGCCGTTGAGTCGAAGAAACTTGCAGAGCAGGCAGCAGACTTTCTTCGCGTCTTGGTTTCTCGCGGGGTCGCCGATGAGGCTGACCAATTTTTTTAACGCGTTGTTTATCCTGACGAAACGACACTCTTCCTCGTCGTCGTCCGAGCAGACGAGCGAATCGAGGGAGGAGAAGGTGATGCTCGGGCATATCAGATAAGGCTTCAACTCGGGGAGAGACTCGGTGGAGGCATAACTCTCCTCGCCGTATTTCTCGTGTGGAACTATTTTTCTTTCGACGATGCCGTTTATAACGACCTTTTCAATCATCTGTAATAATAATTGGAAAAAAATTAATGACTTTTACGTTTTCCTTGCGTTAAAAAAATTACTTTGAATATCAATTTTAGAATAGGCCGTCGTAAAAAGCGTTCATTATAATTGTAAATTAGTCAGCAGTACCGTAAATATAAAAGGTTAGAAATGGAGAATTGATGAAAAAAGTTGAGTTCCTTATGCTTATTTTTTACTTTGCATTATTATTAGCTGGGATAGACAGTAAAAGATTTTTTTTGTTCAACTTTTTACTAAAAATAATTAAAAACTTTGAAATACTGAGGTTCAAATGCAGTGATTTTAAATTTACAAAATTTAGCTTGTGTTAGCGCCATCTGCTGATAGTAATCTAAACTTTGGTTGGTATAATACCAGCATTAGATATATATATATATATCTATATGTAAACCTTACCATCGTACGGTAAAGCATGTTTCACTCATGTAGATAAAATAGGGTCCTTCACAAATAAAATCTTCATTTGATCAAGACTGGAATCTTTCGACATTTATTATGTCTTTTTTCAAATTTGATAGATTTTTATTAAATAGAAGTTTTTTAATAAATAAATGTATAATTAATCTTAAATGTCATTACTTTTACGAATGTTTATTAAACTTCTTCAAGAATAATAAATAAACAAAATACTTTCAACAAAGTTCAGTCAGTACTCATTGTCAGAACCTACACCCATTAAAACCAACAAGCTTCCAATTCAAAGGAAAACCAGCTCCTTCCACAACCAGAGCCATCGGGATCCAGATCGTGAAACAATGCGACCGGCGTCTCTGCTTTTTGCGCCGCAGTAGCCGCAACCCAGTGCGAGCTGCGTTCGACACACTTCGTATCGCATAAAATAATGGATGTATTACTTCAGTTATCCGACAATGCTAGCGGTTTCAATTTTTCTCACTGGCTATAGGCAAGATCTAATTCTCTAATCCGCTTTAGATTTCGCACGCCCTCGATAAAGGCGCTTCAGTATAATATAATTGCCTCATCCTTCTTTTCTCGCTCGCGGCGAGCAAATTATCCTTTCGGAGGCCTTATTCTTTTATGCATTATCTTCCGTCTGAAAATGCGAAATTCAATTTGGCTCGTTGGTCAGGAAAGTAGAACTTTTTTTTTTTTTTATAACGAAAGAGCGTTCCACTCGATGGTTTTAAAGATCAATGAGGACTGCAGCGGCGCGCGGAAGTGCGTTTCAAATCGGATTTGCTCGATCATGACGATTTTCAATTAAGAGTTTCAATTTCCAAAAGCCCCTTCGATTTCAACTTCAAACACTCACACATAGAGTTCGATTAAAAGGAACGACCGAATGATTAAGCCCCCGCCATTTGTCGAATAAATATTCAATTTCCATTTTTGAGCCGATAATTAAAAATACGCTTGAAAAATGTCCCATACTTTATCGCTCCCCATAAATAAACATTTAAAGATTCGAGCGTCGCATTCAGCTATCTCGCTCTTTAAACCAGTTCCGCGATAAATAATCAGCGCGCGGCGTGTTCATTACGATACCGAAATATACTTGTCCGGCCACAATTGAAACGTGTACCACCGATAGCTTTCGAACGCCGATCCGCGAAATTTCGCCGAGCAGCGCCTGCCGGAAGCTCTCCTCTCTCGGAAGAGCTTGCAATTAAGGAAGCAAAATAATCGCGCATAGCGGCAAAAGAAAAAGAAACGCGCGCCTCCGAAAGCTAATCCGCGCCTCCATCTCGTTAGCGGCATCTCGAGGGGATCATCCGCGCGGTATTCTCGAGACGATATACCCACTCCGGCGCCGTCGAGAGGCGCACTCCCGCGCTGTCTTCCAGAAGCGGCGACTTCTTCTTCTGCTTCTTCTTCCTCTCCTTTTGCTCGGGGCACCGGGGCTCGAGTGCGAGCCTCTTCGGCACGGAATTCCACTCGCTTTTCTCTACCGCCGATACGGCAGTATCGTCGCCCCGGAGTCGCGCCATTTTATCTCGGCCTTTTTTCCGAGCCGAGAGTATCGCGCTTATCTCGCGAGAGAAATGCAGTTTTCGATATGTTGGATTATAAGTAGCTCCGCGAACGGAGCGCAGTTTTAAGCTCGAGAGAATTTTTGGATAAACGAGATTTCAGGGAAACAAGGCTTTACGTTGCTTTATTCGCTCGCTTTTATTTTTATATGCGAAATCCCATTATTACGTTGTCGCAAACGAATGAAAAAACAGATTTCCGCAGAATTTTTTTTACTCTCGAGGGGCTCGAGTCGCATTACTCGGCTGTCCTATATTGATTTATTATGACTCATTTTCGCTAGGAATTGGCTCTCCGTGGAATGGCTGCTCCATTAAAATTCTCCTTCGGGAATTTCATTTGCAATTTGTAACATTAATGACAATAATTTGTAAAACGTTTGCTGCAAATTTATAAAGGATCGTAAATTTTTCTGCACTCGAATCTTGGGTTATGCAAAATTTATTCCAACTTCTGAAATACATCTCTTGTCGTTTTATTAAGTTTTTTTATTAAAATAGGTTGAACTATTAATTTCATCGTCTCACGTATTCGTGTTGATAATGTTGCCTGTAATAATAAGTATTGCAACAATGGAAATTTCACGTTTTAACAAACATTCATTGTTAATGCCAAAGTTTTGATTCGTTATTACCGAATGAAAAAAATTAGAATTAATCCATAAATAGATTGCTAATGCATAATCGTCTACTTCGCTAATAATGTCCCGTCCACTCGAATGGTCTTATTTGAAAATAGCTTTGCGTAAAATATTAAATTCAAAAACAGAGAACTTTACGCTAAGCGGATAATAGGGGAGACGGTTAATCGACTGAGCGAACGAGTGAGCAAAGCTTGCGATTAGAAGTTTACCGCGTAAATAATATAAATAGTCGGCGATATTTTGCATTCGTTTAAAATAAAATTCTACTCGCATTAATTTCTTTTCGAAAACTACGCGCGCCCCTTATTTTAATCAAAAGCTATACAATCAATTAGCACGCGCATCAAAAACTCGAAAATGCTGCTCAACAACGTTTTAATCGTAGACCGTATATATATTTTTTCACAATGCGGCTAAAATTTTAGTGACATCTAAAAAATGAAATTAGGGGTTTTAATATAATCCACAGTTTCAGCGATGTCGCTGGCAGCGGTGTCCTTTGAAGTACGGTAGCATTGACGTCACAAAAGAACTTCAAAAAGCTATATCGCCCTCTTCAATTTAGATTACTGCGAACTTCAGAAAAGGAGCCGTAAATTTAATGAAGATAAACTTTTTACAAGTCAATTAAGTCTTATCGAACATCGCATTTCTGCCTACCGTGAAGCCCGTCAAAAAGCAGTTTTTCGTCCTCTTCGTAAAAGCTTCAAAAACAGAGAAGACGCGGCAAGTTTTTTTAAAACCGCGCCAACTTTAATTCATCCGATATCCCTTGGATTTCCGAGCAACAGTTCTTCTTTAAGGGCACAAACTGAGTCACAGGTACACTACATCCGCCGCTTCGTTGTTTGCACGGGATTTCACAAAGACGCGCTAATTCGGAATCCGTCCGAAATCTCTTCATTAGCATTCTCACGCCCCCCCGAAGGACATGATCGATAACAAGCGTTGACATTTCCCCGCGAGCAGCGGTACGAGCCTCGCCGAAAAATCCCCCCCCGCGCTCCAAAATATTATATCATTAGCGAAAAAAGGCCATAGGACTGGGGAATAATTTTAATATATATTAAAATATTCAGCTCGTCATCGGCTCTCTACGTACACGTCAGCGCGTCACGCACACAGCTCCAGCCGAGTGACTCCCCCCTCGCGTGAGTAAGTGCGCCACCCTCTGTGTATATACGTACGCCGGGGGAGTCGGGCTGGTGATTCCGTCCGTCTCGTCCGCACGTGCAAAGGGTCGTAGTTCTCGCGGTTACACGACTACTACACGAGTTCCCTCTGCCTTGCGGGCCCGCGTGTTTGTGCGCGCGCGTGAGTGTGTGGGTGTACCGTACTATCCGCCGGCGGATAGGTCGTCTTTGTCTCCGTGCGCCGATATGCGCCTGCACGCGAACTTTCGGCGAGGCTGTATTAATTAAAGTGGAGCCGCGCTGCATGGCGCGGCATAATCTACGGGACGGGGGATACGTACGTACGTACGTATATATAAAGGATTTTTCCCGAATCACGGATTTTCGGGACGAGGGCGGGATTTGCCCCGCGGGGACTGCACCTTTTTGGCCGATGACTGTTTTCAGGCGCGTTTTAACGGTTTCGCGCGAACTTTTGTTGTTGCGCCCGGCTTCGGATTTTATTGTGCTCTTAGCAAAAATGACTTTTACGCCGATTTTAATTGGAATGACGATTGCTTAACGGGAATCGCAGTCGTTTTTAATCGCTATGTTATTCGGAGAAATCAGCACAAGGATATACTTCGAATATCGGACTTTTCGATTACACTATAAAGATAGTAAATAGTTAGCCATCCTCAATAAGTTACGATCGAATTTCATTTACAGCTATGCTCCTTTCATTTATTTTACTAAACGCTGAATGAATTCCTTGTCGTTCGCATCCCAGTCATTAATTTAGACGATTGCGCTCCATTCGGCGGAAAACACAACCTCCCGAGTATCCTCTCCGTCCAGGTGTGAACGGGCCGCGCCAAATGTAAATCGTCGACCCTTTTAAAAAAGCTCCTGCGTACACACGTTAGAAATTTTTGCGCACTTTCTCCTCCTCGGACTGCTTGTCGTCCGGCAGGGCGCTCTCGGCAAGCAGGCCGCGCAGCTCTCCGTCTCCTTCCAGCTCGCAGGACATCCCGTTTAAAACTCGAGCCTCTCTCTCTCTCGCGCTTCGGTTCGGGAACAAGGCTCTCGCCTCGTGCCGGCTGCACTGTAGAGCGTCTCGCGAACCGGTGCTGCGCTGGTGAGCGAGCGCCGCCGTACGTACGATACGTATATACACATGCGCACGCGGGGCCGAGAGCCACCGAGAGAGAGAGAGAGAGAGAGAGAGAGAGCTCTCCTCTCACCGGCGGCGGCGACGAGACTCCAGTCTGCGCCCGCGCGCCAACCCGACAGCACGTCCGCGTCGCTCGACTTTCGAGGCTGCCGCTGCTATACGCACGTATTCGCGCGGCGTCCCTCGGTCCAACCGGTTGTGGGAGAGTGCCTGGCTGCCTGACTGCCTGCTTGCCCGGTGGTGTCCAGTGCGCGATAAGTACGCGTGCCTCGGTGTGTGCCGCTGCCACTGCCACAGTGGGGAAAAAGCTGCCGGCGGAATTATGTGAGAGCGGGGCAGGAAGAGCGTCGCGGAGACTGTCGCCGACCTTGAACAGGAGCGGTGAGTGAACTCCAAAGACGCGCGGCGAGGATATCCCTCCTGGAGGACGAAGGAGGAGGAGGAGTCTATACATATATATACATATAGTCGCGTTCCCGCGGGACGCTGGCCCAAATGCGAGAGAGGAGAGGCGATGATCCGGTTTACCGATGATGGCCTGCCGGCAGAGCCGGCTAAAGTACACAAGTGGCGGCCGATCGTCGTTAGCCGCCGCCGGCAGGAAACGGCCCTGATTTGCATCTCCCGGGAAAGTTTGCGCGGCGGCTTTCCGCCGGGCCGAGGGAGAAGATCGGCGGCGATCGATCGCCGCCGATTAATTAGGAGGAAGCGGGGGTTAATCGATGTACATATAGTCCACGGGTAATTAGAGGAGCAGCGGCGAATTATATTGTATATCGGTGTAAAGTGGGGAACGCGCGCCGCCGCGTTTACGAGCGGACAATGGACATTGATTCCGATAAAAATGGCCTCATGCTAATGCGAGAGCGCCCTTCGTCGATGCGCCTCCTCTTCTGCCTGCACGGAGTATAGACGCGGCTTTTATTATTTAACCGCCGTGTAAAGCGAGAGCTTTTTTTTTTGCGAAGCCGACTGCATATATATATACCGAGAGATATAAAAAAAAGCGCGTTACCGAAACGGTAGCGGAGGCTCGCTCGCGATCCCGGTTTATTCGATCATTTAGCCGCGATTAATATCGAGCTTATCTAAACCAACAATTTCACGCTCGATTAGAACCGCTCGGCTCGAGATTGAGAAAACGCTCTCGCGACTGATTTCGCGATATCGACTATTCGTGTATTCGGGCGGCGGTGTTTTTTCGTCAAAATTCACTTCGCGCAGAAAATGCGAGGCCTAAACGAGTCGCTGTCGGCCGATTGTCGGCGGCTCGCAGCTTTTGCTCGATCGGAGCGAATCCGCGCCTCCCTCTCCCTCTCTCTCTCTCTCTCTCTCTTTCCAGGTGCGTCGGGAGGAACTCGCTTCCCTCGTCCGTCCTCGCCTCCTCCTCCTCCTCCTCCCCCTCCTCCGATGTCTTTAACGCATGTAAGCGCGCGGCGTCTTTTCCCACGAGAAAACGGACTTTTAATTAGCGCGCCGGGAGAGTTCAACCCCGCGAGTGCGCCATGTATATATGCATGCCGGCCAACGCTCTACGATCTCGCGGGGATTTTCGTCGCGGGGCACACAAGCCGAGAAGCGCCGCATTTGATACTCGCGGTTAATGAAGCTAAAGTATAGAGTCATAAAGGCGAGCGAGATGTTTACATAGAATTTTATATTTCATAAACATTCGAGCGGCGGTATTCGGGATTTTTCGCGCGCGGCGGGGGGAGGGAAAGGCGGAGGGGCTCGAACTCCGAGTCGTATACGGAATCTGTAATTACGCCGCCGATCTCCGGTTGCCGCGTTGGCGATTATGAGCAGCTCGGAATGATGCTTAAATGCATACCGAGTAGGGAGAGGAGTCTGTAACGATTATTATGACCGTTCGATGCAGATCCACGCACGAGTGGCTTGTGGCGCTGAAAAAAAAAATTCATGATTGAATATTAAAGATTCGACGGGCCACTGGCGAAGGTCGTTAGCCTGAAAAATATTTCAACCGAAAGGATAATAAAATTTTTAATGGGCCGCGGGGATCCCTCTGAATTTCAAGCAGTTCTATTCCTACATCACGTGGCGATCTCGCATACCTCCTAGTCGGCTTTTCTTTTTTGCTATGTTAAGTATAATTAAAGCTTTAATAAGAATCAACGGTCGGACGGTGAAAACAAAGGGAACTCTATGAAAATTTCGACACTAAGCGAGCCGGCTTTCCGCCTCTGAAAAAGAGAATAGGATTTTTAAGATGGTAACTTTGGAACTTTCTTTCGTGCGCCATTTGTTTAGCATAATTAGCCTATTTGAATAGCAAACGAGCCATTCTTTATTTGCTTCGAACAACCAAAATGATAGCGAAGCTCGACTCTCAAACTAGAAAATGAACGCCGCCTCCCCCGGCAAGAACCGGCGCCTAAAAACCGCGCTCGACGCCCTTTAAGAGCTTTTTTTTCCCGGCTGCACACACGCGAGCCGTGGGTGTCGAGTCAACAAGGAATCAATTTCGCGTCCGTAAACGAGAGAGAGAGAGAGAGCCCCGCCGTTAAAGAGCCTCGCTCGAGCCTCCGCCGGAAGACCGGCTTAGACGCTCGGAAAATTATATTGCAGTCCGTAAGTTTAGCCCGTAACGAGCAGCCCGTCCGGCAATAATTTTGCAGTTGCCCCGCGCGCCTCGGCAAGAAACCGGCGCACTTTCTACGTCGCGCGGGGAGGCGTTAGAAAGAAGGCCGGGCTCCTCTTCTTACCGGGCGCGCGTGTAAATTGCCGGCCCCGCCACGCGCGATCGCGCGCATTTTTGCTCGTTATATCCGCGCGGCTTCCCCGAGGTGGGAACGGGAGGCGGCCGCCGTTTTTGGTCAATGGAGAGCCGAGCGCGCGACGCGCGGGAGTGAAAAGAAGCGCGCCGCCGCGCGCGCGCGAGCACAATGCCGCCCCGCGCGCGCGAAAGTAGCGCGAACGTTGGTTTCTTTCATTGGCACTCGAGGCGTCGACGGTGTCGCTTTCTTTTAACCCGTTGCCGAGAGCTTTTTAGGAGGACGCGCTTATTTGCCTTCTTTTCACACGGTCGCCGGCGAAGGATTCCGCGCGCTTTCGAGTGTTCCTTTTAACAATTTCAAGGGCTTCGCTTTTTCGCGGTTAATTGCGCTTTTAAAGTGTAATCTTTTTCAGGACTTGCGCATTATGAAGGTTTGGCTGATTATGCGGGATGTAATTTACAGGCTGTTTTACTACTGAAATAGAGTTCAAGCCAGTAGTTAACTGCCAATCTCGCGCTATTCATTGCCTTTTAGGTGCGCATAAAAAGCGAGGAATCTAGAAAAATAAGCGGGGTTCAATCATTAAACGCCAGAGATGATTTATCGCCTAAAACACGCGACTATATCAATGCCGTTTAGCGTCCAAATAAATTTTATTAATCCGTACTTACGCGCGGATCGACGGACCTTCATCGCGGTTGAATAACCAATGTAAAATGAGCAGAGTCTTATATTTTTGGCGAAAACTCCTGGTAGGCAGTCGGAATTATGTGACAATATTTCGATGAATAAATTAAAGCCGCGGCCCGCAACGATCTCCTCAAGTTTTAAGTGCGTCTTCAAATGCTGTATCCTTGGCGTCTACATTAATATGCATTTATGTATCAGACACTCGAAACTCTCGTCGCGCCGCCAAAAGCAACCGGATCAAATGTATATTGCGAAATTTCTGAGCGATTGAAAAATGTAGTATATTTCGACTGTTCAAACACGAAGCAGCGATTATTTGATAAATATTTATATATAGAAAGCGACTAAACATTCAAATAAAACCCCCAAAAAATCTCGATACACCTCGATGGAGAAGTTACGGATCCCGAACGATTTTTTATTCAATTCGAATGAGCCATTAATAAGTAGCCCGTGACTTTCGACACAAAACACTCCCCTTAATGCACTCCCGTCAACTGGAGAAACCCAGCTGCGTTCCAAGCAATTGCCCGCAAAGGAAGCAACAGAAAATCGAGAAAACTCGACGAAGCCCCGCACACTCACCTTTGTATCCTCCCGAGCTTCCCAAAAGCCACTACCCCAGTTTTCCGTAAATCATTCAGTCCGTACACAAACCCCGAGGCTCTCTTACGACGATCCTCCCGCAAAAACCACGAGGAACAATTGCCAGACGAGAGAAAAAGCGACTCGGGAAGCGTTTCCCCGCGTCGTCGGCTGCATTATATCCGATTCCTCGGGCATTATATTCGAGAGAGAGAGAGAGAGAGAGAGAGGCCTGACTTTCTTCGCGTGCGTCTCTCCCCCCGTCGGTTATACGGGCTCTAGGCCATTATTTCGCCTTTACAACTTTTTGTCGTGCGGCGCGCGACGCGCGGTAATCTCGCGAGGCACCTTTCCCTTCTTCATCGTCTCTTTTTTTTTTTTTTTTTTGCCGCCGCCGCGGCTGCGGGTTTTATTGCCTTCGCGGAGAGAGATCTTCCGTCCTCCGCGCGAGAAACAGAAACGGATAAGGAGAAGCGACGAGGAGCAGGAGAGAGAGAGGATTGAGGTCTAAGAGGGTTCGGTGGATATGTACGCGCGCGTATATATACGTTGGCTATTATCGCGGCTGGTAATCTACATGGAAATTTTGAGCGTATTTTAGATTGCTGGGAGATCGTTTGGACTTTGGATTTCGAGGGGGTTTAAGCTAATTTTATTGCGTGTTGAATATTTACTGCAAATTTTCGAGAACGAACGCTGCTACTGTCTGCGGGAAATAGGAGAAAAGGTCATTTTCCGCTTTCGCGACAATTGAAATTTTCACAGTGACGGATCCGTGCTTGTTTATGTTTCTTTATGACCTGTTTGTGGATAAAGCGAATGTTATTGCGGTACATATTAATACTTGTTTTTCGAAAATTATACAATTTCATGTATATCGAAGGGCATTAAAAGTAAATTAAACTCCATCATAAACTTTTTATCAGAATCATTTATACATACGAAAACCGAGTAGATTACTCTCGATACCGCCTCATTACAGAGTTTAAAGCTCGCTTTTTATAAAAACTCGATATATAAAACACAATTTCCTTATCATTTAATTGAAAAAGTGTACAAGCCTTAATGACCCTAGAGAATCCATAAAATTAATATTTTTTATTCAGCTTAATCGTGAGCAGGTACAAATTTCTTATCAAAACCCGGCGCGTTCGCCGAGGAAGAAGCCTCCCCAGTCAATAAATCCGCGCGTTTCTCCCCCCCCCGACAAAATCTTGCAAAATAAATACGTCTGGCCGTCGCAAATCCGCGCGATAAATAACGCGGAAAAGCGCAAGGCAAGCCAAGGCGGAGAGGAGAGAGAGAGAGAGGAGCGCACCGACACACGCCGCGCTTGCTTTTCTACATTTTACGCATTCCCTTACAAAACTCCTCTCGTCCCGGCGAGCGATTTACCCATCCGCTAGGTGTATAATAAAGAAGCGAGCGAGAAGCGGAGAGAGAAGAGAGAGAGAGAGAGAGAGAGACAGAGAGAAAAGGCGGGGAGTAAAAGAGCAAGAAGGAGCTGGAGGCAAAAGAGGGGGACGTAAAACTCGAACCTGCCACCTGCCGTCGACTCTCCTTCCTCCGGCTCCTCTTCGATGAGATAAATGAACTCCGAGGAGGAGAGAGAGGGGAATCGCAGCGATCTCGGATCGATTTTTTGCGCTTGCGCGCGGGTATATATATATATATATATATGTGTGTGTGTATACCCTCGCCGGCCCCCGGATAACGCGCAAAAATCGAACGGCCGGCTAAACGACGCTCATTTGGCGCGAGCCCGTTTTTGCGGACCGCAGCCGCCGTCGGCGGCGCTCGTTTTCTGCGACGACGCGAAAAAGCAGCTGTGTACGTGTGTGTGTGTGTGTGTGTGTGTATATACGCGTTGCGAGCTTTGCTTTGCTTACTTCCGAGGCTGGCCTCACTGCCCGAAGAGGGCTAATTGAATTATGTTTTTCTAATGGCGAGAGCGGTGGGGGAGGATCGATCCGCGGCGAGCGGCGAGTGGTTTCATGCGCGGTGTAGCCGATAATGTTTGCTTTGGTTATGGCCGGGGCTTTGATCAGTTCGAAACGTAATGCGCGCGCAGGGAGAGAGAGAGAGAGGCTGTTTGTGGAAGTAAAGTTATTTTAAGTAATGGGCTTGGCGATTAAAAATTGAATTACGTTTTGTTGGTGCGCCTCTTGCGTAAGAACTGGCTTGACGGGGAGAGAAAAAGGTGTATTATCAAAATGTTTTAAATTGAAATATTGCCAAAGCAATGCGAGCGTTATCGTATACTTGTTTCTTCAACGAAAAGCCCCGCCGCTTGTTTCTTTACAGTCCTTAAATCATGAAGCAGTGTTTTTTTGAGCAATCAGTGGAAGTAATTTCGAGGCCTGAATTAGAATCCCATTTATATTCAGGAATATAATTCACGAATCCTCTTGTCCCGCCTTTCTATACTTTAAATTCAGATCGTATCTCCTTTAGGGGTCTTGATAACCGACGTGTCTCTAAACAGTACTGACAGCTACACAGCATTTGAGTAATTCCGCTGACGTTTCGGTTTTAATCCCATCTCTTGAGAGAGAGAGAAAAATCGAGCTCTCTTAATCGGCCATCAATGGCATTCAATTAGCAAAAGCCGTAATTATCGTTTAAAACTAACGTACATCGCGTAAAGGGAATTTGTTGGATGCGGCTGCAAGAAGGCGGACTGGCCGTTCGAGCGGAAACTACAAGCTGGATGTGCAAGTTCTTTGCTTTCGTCGCCGATAAAGCGATATATCTAGTTTTTGAAGCGATCGGTATATCATCCTCGGCTTGAACCCTAAATCAAACGCCTCGAATCAGACTCTGGCGAACTCGGCACTTTAGTTCTGCCATCGACTCGTAACTCGTAATTAAAAGGCCTACTTTTACTCTCGTCCTGTACCCTCTCTGCCACGACTTTATTAATATCGAGGCTCGAACTTTTTATTCTTAAGCCGGAAAATAAGCCGTACGGTAATTGCCGCCGTAAAGGAGCGAATAATAATAAATATCGAGCGAAATTAGCATTAAACAGAAGGATTCCCGGTATGGGCGCGTAAAAAAAAAAGGAGAAACTTCGAGCGGGATCTTTTGAGGGTATAAAATTAGTGGACCGGTATAACAACACGCAACACTTGGCCGCTCTTAAGTATAATCCGTCGCCGCTGCTTTCGGTTTATCGGGATTACAACTTACTCTCCTTGCGGGGCCGTTGCGTTTTTGAACGAGAGAGCCCGAAGGCTCGTAAAGTAAGGATACATCCCGAAAAACTACTTTCAGAATTTATTTTTCGGAATTACGACTTTACTCGTTCGACGGTGGGGTTCGAAAAAAAAAATGACGCGGATTATTATTTCTAAGTAGGATAAACGATTTGTTATGCTGATCCTGATGGACCGCGATATTTGGATAAGGAGAGAACGTTTGTCACAATCATAACAATCGCTTTGGGTGAAAAAAAAGAGCTGAGTAAAGAAAATATGTCCATCGTGATACAGGTTTTTCTATAGAGCCCCGATATTTTTCTTGATGCTATCTGACACGAATCGTCGGGGAAATTCAGCATTTGCGTATACACAGAGGTGTTAAGGAAGGAACGGATATCGATCGATTTTCTCCTTTTAGTATCGCCTCGCGCCTAGTTTTTATTTCTCCATATAGCTCCCCAGAAGTATTCGTCTCGAAACTTGGATGTATTGACGTGTGCCTGAACTAGTTCTGGCCGTACGCAGAAAACAGGTTACCACGGCAACCACTTCTGATTCAAGATCAAAAGTATACGTCCTCTTCCTTTTAACATTTTCCAGTCCATGAATCATCCGAGACTCGCGACATCTTCGAATTCCATTATTTTCTCCTTTCCTCCCTTACGCTAAATAATCGTTACTAAACTAATTTCCAATTCTTCCGAATCCCTCGCGACCAGCCATTCGATCCCCCCCCTATCGCAACATCTCCGACCCCGTTGACAGACCGCAATGCAACCTAAAATTTTCCCGGCGCAAGACTCCCCGCCCTCGTCCCCGAATCAGCATTCCAGACGCACACGCATCCCGCAGCGGCGGCGCAATTCTCCGATCGACCAAGTCTCTCTTCCCCCCCCTCTCTCGGTGCGTCGTCCCGCGCAAAAAGCCGGCGTCTTATTGGGCGGCGCAAGCGCTTTCACCGGACGCGCGGGTAAAAAGCTCGAGCTTTCGCACGCGGCGCCGGCTTTATGTATCGAATTTCGCGACGTGCTCTCTCTCTCTCTCTCTTCCCGGGGCCCCGCTTACGCATTTCGCTCACGGCCGAGCGACGTGCGTGTCTACACGGAGCGTTCCGCGTTTACCGGCAGTAAAATCGAAGTTTCATGCGCTCTCCCGCGTGTCTGGCGTTTGATTGCTTGTACAGTCGATTGTCGGGAGGAGCGATGGGTTTGATTAACGGCCCGGGCAGTTGGCTCAAAGTATGTACGGCCACGTTTTCGGTGGAAAGTGTTGTATAAGTTTTTACGACCTGGATCGATTTGTCGCTAATGCTTCCGGTTATTAATGGTGGTGCATTACAGGAGTTTCGATGGTATAAAAAGTAAATAATGTACGCGAAAGTTTTGACGGGTTTTGGTAATGAAAAAGGTCGAGTCAATATCGAGGGGCGCGTTCAACAACTAATTTCTGACGGGGAAAAAAGTACTAGTGGCAGGAGTGTGTGTTTTTAGAGGGGAGAAACGACTACTCCAGTCTGTGCGTGCGAGAGATGGAAAAATATTAACCCCTTTGGGTCCTCGACAGAATTTCTACGAGCGTTATTTCTATGCAAATCGTCGTTCTTTGTAAAAAGGATTAAGTCTAGGATTTAAGGATCATTGAAGGGGCTGAAACCCCAAAAGAAGCTCGTTAAATTTTCCAAATCATGCATTGTAATATCGCACCGCAAAGAAATTCGAAGCTCTTTCACAGGTCGAACAAAGATATACTCCCTTTAAAAGCCCACGAATTCTATTATTACATTAAAAGTTTGGCTTCGCAAGTAACGTCATAAAAAAGCTTTTACTCCGTACTCATCTACGCATCAGGCGCCGAGCAAGAAAAACAAAAGCAGGCGGGGCTGAATTTTTCTCTCGTTCGCCTCCTACGCAAACTGGGCTTGACTGACGCGGAAGGTCCCATAGGTATACGTGTATATATACGCACGTAGAGCGAGAGCTCGTGTGCGAGAGCAATGAAACGGGGAAGGAAGGAAGGCTCTCTCCGAAGGAGGGGCGCGAGTTGGCGAGTTTGCGAGAATCTCCCCGGGGCGTTGCAAGGCGGCAGAGAGAGAGAAGAGGAAGGAAGGGTCCTCGGGATCCGGGGAGCGAAGATACCGAGAGAGAGAGAGAGAGAGAGAGAGAGTGAGAGCGACGGAAAATTGCGCGCTCGAAAACGCTCTCTTCAGCAGCATGTCGAAGAAATGTTAATCTTTGCGAATTACCCGCCGCCTGCCGGCTATTGTTCGCCGGACGTGCCAAGTATCGCGTAAAATGCCCCGGACGCTGCATTAGAAAATCGAGCGGATACTTTTTGCGGGGAGGGAGGCGGAGGGGAGAAAAAGACGGAGTGTTAACATTCAATTTTGACTTTCTAGAGCAAACACTGATGCTTTTTGCCGAGGATATAAAAAAATTCGAGAGCCGCGAGTAGAGTTTTATTACGAGCAATGAACAACAATGAATACTCATTTGGGAGAGCGAACGTAACGTTTAGAAGGCGGCGGTTGCGCACTAAAATCTGCACCCAAAGTACTTGTTACAAAAACCCAAGTTCTTAGAACGTAATTGGTAGATTTTAAGTAGTTTATCTTAAGCTTTCTTCTAAAAAATTATTGTGACAAATTTTATCATTTATTTCTAAGGACGTTTCCACGAAAATGAGCACTTCCGTTGAAGGGAATAAACCCTTATAATGAAGCGAAAAATTCCGAAATTTATATCAACCCCTATTTAACATAAAATTTCACTTAAGCTTTATCAGCAATGTCTTAATATCGTACCGGGATACAAAACGCGGCGTCGCTAAATTATTTAATGAAAGCGGGAGAAACGAGTCTTCGCCGACTGAAGGAGAAGAAAAAGGCCCGGAGGACAACAGGGATATATACGAAAGCCGAAGATAAAAGGCAGGGAGGGGAAAGAGAAGAGAGAGAGAGAGAGAGAACTACATGGGTGTGGAATCTGCGCTCTACACGCATATAAAGCCGACTCTTATCTCGCTCTTTATGCCTTTACTGCTCGGCGGGCGAAATTTCGAAGGCGGCCGATAAAACTGCCCTCTCGTCTTCGAATAATAAATACCGAATTCGATTGTATTGCGCGTATACAGTGTCGGGGAATAAGCCGTTATAATTTAGATAAGATACGCCTGCGGAGCCGCGCTGCCAGTGTCGTTCGCAGCTTGGTTATAATGACTTAATCTGCGCTGGAGACTTTTTGTTGCCGAGCCGATATTGTTTAGCGGACGCTGTTAGAACGAGAGGAGATTTGTGCTCGTTTTCTTTTTTTTTTGACGGGCTTCTGCGTTTTAATGAGGAGGAAAATATGCGATCTTAATTTCCGATAGGCAATTTGTAAGAACACATGTCGGCTGATATTTAATAAACTTTTTTGCAATTATAAAGTTATTCGCGAGCCATAAAAATAATTTACTCGTATATATATAAGCCCTGGAGTATTCGCGGAAGTAATACTATATCGTTTATTCTGCTCGTTTTACCGAGCAACTGTTATTCGCATTCCTTATATACCGAACAATTTTATCTGAACAACTCCGATTTACATCTAAAACCCTCTTTAGATAAACTACCAACTACACAACGACTCTATCCTCGGGCTTCAAGAAACTCTCCACAAATAGAAACTGCAAATGCCGCGTTAAAACCACTGCACCAAAGCTATTTTACGAAAAATATTGGCTTCGACGGCGATATTCCGATTTTCACGGCAACGTATTCCGCGGTTTCAACCAGAAATTCTCTCTCCGCTCGCCAGCACGCCCTTCAATTTCCTCCGAAAAGGCAATAAAACATCTCACCCTTCCAGAAATCAGCGGATCCCGCGGCCATCGTAATACGAAACCGCGAGGCCCGAAAAAGAGAGAGAGAGAAAAAAAAACGCGAACGTCCGAGAGACAAAGCGATAAAACGCGGCTTACACTCGCCTCTCCGCGCAGCGCGCGTCCCCGCCTCCGTCGGCCCATCGCCGAGAGGAAATGGAGCGCGGAGATGGAAAATATGCGCGCGCGCGATAAAATGCAAAAAGGGAAGGAGGAAAAAAGGGGCGAGAGCCGCGCGCAAAACACATAGCGCCGGGCAAAAAGGAGCAGCGATCGGCTCTCGATGCTTATATGCATCCCGTTGACGTATATAACGCACAGCTCGGCCGGGGATTTGAACGCCGACAAGTGACAGTGATCGATCGCGACGCTCGCTTTTCCCGCGCGCGGCCGTATTGTTATTTCGCGCTCGCGCGAGAGAGAGAGAGAGAGATGATCGGCGTCGCGCGCGACCGATAGCTTCTCGATAAGAGGGAGGCTGAGAGAAGAGCCGTTACGGCTCAGAGTGGATTTGCGTCTCGAGGATGGGTATTAATTGTGCGCAGTCGGTACTGTTATACCTGGTGTAACTGTTGACGGCGGGGGTCTATTGTTTTCTTTAGTGGCTGTGGAAAGCCTCCTTTTTTTTTTATCTGATCGCCTGAGATATTGGGTGGAACGCCGAGTACGAGGAAGGCCGCAGTTTTAGATAAGAGGGGAATGTAAAATTTTGCTAATTTTTGAAGAGACTGCGTTTTTTTTTTTTTTATCTGGAGTATTTCGCATGTAATTTGCGGCAACGTGGTATTAGTTTACAAAAGGCGGCGCTCGGAAATTCTAAATAATTTATGGCATCTGATTATATGGTGCAATTTGCGCAGCGTGGAAAGGACGAAAATCCGCATTTTGAAACATATACGCGGATGCCAGATGGCAATATGTGGAGTCAGGCATACCTTAAGGCCCGTTATTCTAAGAAGCGTACTGTGATAGCATATGCTTGCGCGGTGAATATTCAGAAGCTTTTTTTTAATTAAGATAAAGTTTGTGACATGAGAGAAATTGTTAATGTAATTAACGTTTATCTAATGCATAATATATTAGCTTGAAATTTAATCACAAGTTTACGGGCGCGTCTAGTTTATATATACTTTGCATATTCGCACGTCATAAGCTGCGCGTATTGAACGTCGAGAAAAACTAAAGTTATTTAGAATTTAAACTTTCACTAATTCGCAGCTCGTCTCGCGTACTCACTGAAGGGGTACGTGGTTTTTTTTTTTTAGTAATTACTTCGCAGCGAAAAAGTTGGCATTCTCTAATAGTTCGGTCGTGTCGCTTCGCTTGGCTTTTTCACAAAGAGAAACGCAATTCGAAGTAAAGACGCTGCATATAATAGCCAGCAGAGTGCGGAGTGTCGGACGGGGAGAACAGAGTGCCACACTTAAATACAGTTACGCGTAGAAATTTATTTTAGTGCGTCATTTTAAAGAAAACTACAGAAAATCTCCTCCAGCTGACAGCTCGTATGAGCAGCTTTAACGCGCGCGCAATTAGACTGTTCTAATGTTACAGTTCCCTGCTGATTTCTGCTGAAAGAATTATCAAATTGTAATATGTGCAGTTCTTGAGGAAAAGTGCATAAATTACGTTTCAAAATATAAAAAAGTAAAATAAGCACTTGAAATAATTTTGCAATAAATACGACCTTTCATCAGTTGCAATTTAAGAACAAAACCACTTTGTAATACAAACTGTAATATAAGAGAGTATCGCGCGCCAAAAGGGGGATTTGCAGCGTAAACGTAGTTTTTCACACAACGCAAATCATGAAAGTAAAAAGATCTTAACAGCTTTGTTGAATCAGAAAGCCTTCCGCGCAAAATAATAAATTCCCCGCGATCCCCTTCATATTTTATTCAATAAACAAAAGATATTCCCTCCAGCGGCTCTCAGCTCTCGCTTTCCACGCACATACAATACAAAAACGCATAATAACAAAGCGGGCCGTTCGTGCGAGCCCTCAATTACTCCTAAGTGAAAAGGCGAATACTCCCGCGCAATTCCATTCCGTCAAGGCACCGCACGCTCGGCACATCCGCGCAGCTCTTATCAAGCTCCGCGCCGCGCGGCAGGAGAAGCAGGGAAGCGTATAAAAAAAAAGGAAGTCAAAATTGAAATCAGCAGCGGTGCAAGGCGGTGCAGATAAGCAGGGCAAAGAAGCGGCCCGCCTAATAACGCAATTCGGTCCGGACCCGGGCGTTATCGCGCCCCTCGCAGAAAGTATATACGTATATATATATATATACGCATCGCGCAGCAAGAGCAAAGAGTTTAGATAGCGAGGGTGGCGCGCATAGCATCTACCCCTTGGAGACTTCCGGCGAGGCCGCGCCGAGGCAAATCAATATTTCGAGGGTAACTCTCTCTCTCTCTCGCTCTCTCCCCCGCGATACATGAGTCACTCACCCCTACGAACGGAGCAACCCTACGTGCATGTGTGTTAGTGTGCCTCCTACGTACGTGAGCCCCATTGTTCTTTGCGCTCTAATGCTCGCGCCTCTCTCGCTCTCTCTCTCGCTCGCTCGTTGTACTTCTTTTACTGCGCGCCGCTCTCCAATTTCATCCCCACCCGGCTGGGAGGACGAGTTCTTTTTTTTTTTTTTTTGCACTTTTTTTTCACCGCGCGCGCTTTCTTCCCCGGCATTTTCGGAGATGGAGATTTCATGGAGCCGCTTTGCCGAGTAGTTTCCAAGGGGCTCTTCGGGATTATGCTGACTTCTTCTTTTTGCCTCGCACTTTGCGAAAGACGCTGCGAACGAGATTAAAGGAGAGCGAAGTCCACTTCGTCATAGCTTCCGTCGCGGGAGGAAGCTGGGGGACAGGTTTTTCCCGATGCACTTTGAGTTTCGACGACGGAGAGTTGACTTTTTGCCCGTCAATCGGGAGCTTCGTTTTAGAGGACGTATCGCGGGTTCGTAATTTACCGCGCGGATTGTTTATCAGTTCGTTAATAAATTGAACGAAGGCTTTTTCCGAGAGGAGGCTGACGCCGACGAATCTTTTTTGATACTCGCCGATGTTTTTAAAGTAAGCTTTTCTCAGCCTTCGTAAAATCTTTTAGAGCCGAGGATGCCTATAAAGTTTTTTATAGATCGCCGTCTGCGAAGATCCTTTTTTGACGAGATAAAGTTTAATTAACTTCAAATTGCAAATAAAAAGTTTAACGAAATTGAAAATACTACAAACAAGATAAAAGAGAAACGGAATTGCGCAAATTGCAATATACGTATTATGCATCGACGCACAAAAGGGTGTAAAACGAAATCCAGGAGAAGTGCAAAGTTCCGCCGGTGAAAAACTTTTTCACGCAATACTCTCATGTTTCCATCTTACGACTTTAAAGTACAGCAATGCCTCGGACAGAAATCGTCGCGCGAGCCTGATTTATGTATCCGATTTTTACGCGTGAAAAAACTTTGATGGGATAAATCTATTGTTGGCGCCCCGAGAAACCTTTCGTGGCAGGGGTATAAACACGAAAAGATGTAGCGCATATAACTCGGGAGAAACTTTTCTTCCGGATCGGCGGCCGAAGAAAAAAATATATATTATCGAGTCGACGTGGAAGCGGCATATATTAATCTTGTTAAACGAAAAAGTGTATACCGAAACAGCTCCGCGGAATGATTAATCATTTTATATAGTTATTTTATTTGATAGGCCTCCCTGGCTATCTGGCGGAAAGTTTATGGAGTGGCCCATTAGTATAAATTACTAATTATGACATCTGCCGCTTTGAAAAAAAGGCTATTAGCTGTCGAAGCTTATGTTTCGCTCTCGGCCATTATTGTTCGCGCTCTAGTGGGCACCTTTTATGATACTACTTCTATAGGCGCTCTCGAATTTCTTTCCGACCACTTACAGTCTATTAGACAATACAGGCCACTACTGGCTATCAAATGGCCGTTCCTATTGACCTTGCTGTTCTTTTTTTGCTCGAGATACGAGCTTAATTCGATTTATTGCGGACAAATGAAACTCATCAGTTATTAATTAACTTTATATTTTACCGACAATACATTTTTCTTATCCTTTCTAAATTATTATATAGGAATATATCAAAAACTGCTCGCCGCACAAAAATAATACACGAGCCTATCACTTGTCCTCCATCGGATTAAAAACCCTTTCAAAAAGTCACACGTCGTACGTCAAAACAGGGCGCTCGAAAACCATACAACAAACCGTACATCATTTGTTGAGTTTCTCCGACAAAAAAAAAGGGGAGAAAAAGAAAGAGAAAATCAAGCCCAACAATATAGCCACGCACAATCTGCCTCGGCGCCTCATTGTTCCTCGCTCTCCGTCTTCCGTCCCTTTCTCTCCGTTTATTATCCGAATAAACACGGCATATTGCGCTTTCATTCGGAGCTTCTTCTCCGCTCTCGCTTCTCTTTTCCGGCTCTCCGTCGCTCATTGTGCCTCGCGCCCTTCCTTTGTGGATCACACCCTCCTCTCTCGCGGGGCTTTAATTTTTCAGCCGACACGCGCTCCTATGTAAAAATAAAAAAAAAAAAAGCTCACCGCGAGGATTAATTATTTGCCGCCGCCGCCGCCGCGTCTGATGTATGAGTCGAGCGGAATTAGATCCTATCCGCGCGCGGGAAAGCCCTCGTAATTGTAGCGAATTTGCGGACGGTGTTGTTATTATATCGGAGGGACGTTGCGATGTTAATTTTGCATGAATCCAAAGTAAGGATTACTTTGTTAGGTGCGCCGTGGTGGAGCGCGAAATTGGACCTCTTTTTATATCCCGGAGGTATAAAAGACACCTGGAGCACGAGCTTTTATCTGTGTACATACTAACTTCGTAATCCGCTTTCATAGTAACGTTAGCTTTTCAGCCCTTTGTAAAAGTACTTTAAAAAAAAAAGGAGTATTTTACAATTCTTTTTTCTCTAATATTGAATAAATTCTGCTACAAAGTACCTTGTTATAGGTTCTATCTATACACAATTTGCTCGAAATAAGTATGCGGACAAATGCGGCCTAAGCTTGAAGCATACGATTACATAAATTACCTCCTACCACCGGGCTCGAAATTTAAAAACGCCCCTGGACCCATTACTGGAAGCCAGTTCTCTATCTCGAGCGGCTCTCGAGCCCCCGAGGAAACCCTCTGAAAAAGCTCGCGAGGCCTTGTGCCTCCGGCCACTAAATCAAATCGCCGCGTCAATTAATCAAACGGCCGGCGAGTATTGATTACCATAAATTAAAGCCTCCGAGCCTCGTCTCCTGATTTATTCGCTCTCCCTCTCGCCGGTAGCGCGCGCGCTCTCCTAAAAATCAGCGAAACCCACCCCGACATACCCGGCATACCCCCCCTCGAAATCATTGGCTCGCGGAATTGCGCCGGCACTTGCACGCAGCAGCATCGACGCGGCAGCTCCCCTCTCTCTCTCTCTCTCTCTCTCCCTGCGCGGAAGTCGCGCATTCCCGACGCGTACCGCACGGAAACGCGTGCCGAGGACGCGTGCAGCGGCGAGCAGCAGCTATGCACACGCCGGAGAGCGTGGATAAAGAGAGCGACGTAGAGCGATTCGTCGCGGCCGGGGGGTACGAGGCCTTTTTCCTCTCCTTTATCGAGCCAACGAATTTTTCTCCTCGGCGGGGGTTTATACGGTCGTGTACTCGAAATTGGGGAGGGTTTTCGGGGCGCCGCCGCCGCCGCCGCCGCTGGTTTATTGAATAGTTTCGGGGATAACGACGCCGCAGATGTTTGTTTTTTTGGAGAGGCGGTGGGTGGAGAGGAAGGAAGCTCGCGCGAAGCGTCTGGAGGGAAGCTTTCATAACATTTTTCTTGCATGAGATCAAAGCGCCTCGGCTCCTTATTGTCTACGCGTAGATATGCGCGGCTATTCAAGTGTCTCCACGTGACGCGCATTTTAATCCGTTGTTCGAGGGAATGAAAGACTCGCAGAGACGCTTAATTCTTCTGCGATGTTGCTCCGAGCTTAAAAGTTTTCTTTGTGCAATATAATTGTCGACGCCCTTAAAGTGCAAGCGCGTCTTATATTTTTCTTGTCAAAGCGGCTGGTTTACAGTAGTTTTTAGCGACGATTCGAGCAAACTTTCAAGTTTCCGGAAAAGTTTCCGCCTTTATTGTCCTCGTTTATTATTCCGGCCGCGTTTACGAAGTGTTCAAAAGTAAGGTAAATTGTATGAAATATTTGCCAACTGCGCTCTCTCCGCCTCCCTGAATATTCATACCCCGTATAAAACTTTAAACTTCTCGGGCGTTTTAGCTTAACGTCACCGTTTCCTCCTAAAATTCAACTTCTCTCTCTCTCTCTCTCTCTCTCGCGAATGACCCGCGCATAAAACCTCCGTAATATTTTCCGCAAACTATATCCGAAGAACCTGACAATCACTCCCGCGGCTATCCTCTCCTCCTCGCTCAGCACTTTCCCCGCTAATTAACTATTCGATCGGATAAGGCCGCGGCGCCGTCCGTCTCTCGGCTATCCACGCCGAAATCTCGCGCAAAAAAGGCCGCGGCCATAATCGATAACCCCGCATGAAAGCTCGCTGGCTAATTAAACAGCAGCCGCGATACCGTCTCTCTCTCTCTCTCTCTCTCTTATTTGCCTAACGGAAAAAAGCTTCACGCTCGGATCGCCGCTTGGCCATATCGCAATTATGTCGGGGAACGACATAATTAATCAAGCAATTTCTGGCGCGATTAGCCTCGCGCCGGGCCCCGCAAAAAGGGCATCAATTAGCTTCGGCGATGCGAAGGACGCCGAGAGCGATCGGGTTGCCAAGGGCGCTGCCGCTTCTTCTTATTCGCCGTCGTCGTCGTCGTCGTCGATGCTGTAGACTCTGTTCTTTTTTTTCTTTCTCTTTTTACCTCGGAGGTTATACCGCACGGCTGCGGATGCGATCGGTTTTACGCGCGGTTTCGCGGAGAATCGCTCTCGGCCGGCGATGGGAGGAGGTGTACTCTCGGTCTTTTTTGCGTTTGGAAAGTCGTCGGATTGAAAGTGGGGATTTACGTATTGTTCGGTTTATGGGGCAGTAGAATGTTGTTGGCATTGGATGATAAATTTCGCGCTGACCTTGTCTTGTTGCGGAATAATTTATGTAACGGCGCACTTTGTGATTTTATAACGAAGTATAAATGTTTACAAAAAATTTAGACTTTTAAGCTTTTGCAATAAGTTTTGGGATGTGCTTCTAATCTTCATTTTTCTTTATGTTACAGGTGAGTAGCAGAAATCTTCCTTTTTTCCGTCTGTTTTAACGAAAAATTGAATTCACGATAAAAAAAGGTAAAAAAAATAAGTGAAATCTTAAATATAAATGTTTAATTTTTGAAAAAAAAAACGCTTTTTAAACATATAAATAGGATTAAATGGAAATAAAAGCAAATTTACGGTCAAAACATTTAGTCAACAAATTTGCAGTGTTTCGATAAACCTATTACCAGTCGGAGAATCAATGAATTTATCATTCTTATCGTTCTCTTAAGAAAACATTTGTTCCCGTTTGGTAGCATCGATTTTCTTATAAATTGGGGTTGTATGGAAATGGGAGCAAATCCCGAAAAAAAAGATGCTACTTTATTCAGAAAGCATCAATCTCACTGAAGCAGCACTCCGCGTCCCTCCCTACATAAATAATAATTAGGCGCTCCGTCAAGTTTACCCTCGGAAAGGTATAAATTTCGATTTCTATAAATGCCTGCCTAAAAGTGTTATTTATGCTGTACCTGGTGGCGTATCTGCGAATTGCAGGGAAGTGTCTAAGAAGCAGACTTAATAAATCTCAATAAACTCCTTCCTCCGCTGTGCTATAATCTTTCGATATTTCTGGATGACTTTTAATTTATGATTATATGGAAAAGTATTTTCAATGCCGAATTTAAAATGCAACTTTCCGATGGTTCGGAGCTGTAATTTAATTGCATACTTTTAAGCCATCAAATGAGACGCACCTCCTTCCAAGCAATCGTCCCGCAGAAAAGAATCCTAAATAATTCAAGTATTACAAAAAGCCTTTGTCGAGCCTGCAAATGAAATCATTCGGCTGCAGCTCCGCCCCGCAATTTCCACGGATCATTTCATTAAAAACTAAAATGCTTCCTGCCCTCCCGGTAAAGAAGCTAAAAAAGCACAGCCGAAGAAATTAGTATCTGTGACCGTCTCTCTCTCCGTTCCCTGCCTACCTCCTCAGCTTCGCTCGCAATTACAAAAGGAGCCGAACAATGCGACCTCCTCCCCATTCCAGCTCGGCGCGCGATCGCTCAAAATTATGTCATTCCGTTTGCCTGGTGTGCTCCCCCCCCCCTCCCCCCCCCTCCTTTTTTCGTCGCGCGCTTATTGCTTCGTTTTATCTCGCGCCGCGCGCGCGCTCGATCAATCATAAACGCGTTCGGAGGCCCGTGTGTACACAAACGCGAGCGCATCGAGTGCTTTTTTTTTTCTCTTTTTTATTCACCCGAGCCGGCAGCGCCGAGAGCGAATCGTTACAGGTATTAATTTCGCGTGTTTGGCTTTTTCTCGGGCTCTCGATCGCGCCGCGTTGTTCCGACGCTAATTGCGAGCTTGTTTATTGATGGATATCGCTCTGTCGCCGGTTGTGATAGTAACGTTTTGAGGTGCCGCGCTTTGCTTGCTTTCGGGGCTTTTGGGTGTCAATCATTTTCATTTTTTTTTTTTTCTCGAAAGCTCGGGGAGTTACGAGTGGAGTAACAAGCGTCTGCGGTATTTGATTGAAACGAAAAAGTTTCGTCGCGTGTCATGATTGCGGCTCCGCAAAAAGTCGCCTAGAATTTTTACCGTTCGCTAAAAGGAGCCTAATTACTGGTTTGGAATTGTATAAAAAAAATTAATCACCCCAGCGGCTCGATAGCGAATTATTCAGTCTATTTCCAAGCATAATTGAAACAAGGAATTCGAAGTGGAACGTTAGGTATCTGGATCATTTGAATGCCCGTGGCAAATTATAGTAGTACACAATCTTATACGTTAGATACAGTTACAGCCGCAGCTATCACGAAGTAAAAGAAGCCGAGCTTAATTCCACTTGCGCGAAATGATATATCATTTCGTCTGTAACAGATAATTTTTTTAACTCGAAACGAAACGAGATAAGCCTCCCACCCCCCGACGATTCCCAATTGAATAAAAGCCCCCGGATTAAACCCACTTCGGATTGAAAAATCTCCGTCGATTTTTCTCCTCGGCTCGCTCCTCGGAATCACGTTAATCAGCGGCGCGCGCTTTAATTTCGCCCACGCCCTGCGTGCGTCCATTCAATTCCCGCGCGGAGCCCTCGGCGAATGACAGGCGGCGGCGGCGGCGGCGGCGCACCGTTCTCTAAAAGCAATAAAGCTGCCGGCAAGTAACTCCGGTCACTCAACCGCTATGACTCGTCGTCGCGTGCGTGTGTATATATATACGCGTAACGCCAAGAAAATCAATACGAGACGCGCGTCCATGTAAATGAGCCCTAGAGCGTACCTTTTTTTTTTCCCGAAGGCGGATGATTCACCTTATTCAAACGCTACTCCCGACCCCCCCTGAAGGACTCGAGCTCGTTATACCTCGCCTTGTTCTCCCGGCGACGGCCGGGCCAGTTTTTCCTGACAAGGGGATATTGTTGATACGAGCGATTTCGGAGCTGCCGGAAAGCCGGGTTGATTGTTTGGGATGTCGCGGCCGAGAGAGGAGGACGGGGAGAGGCGGAAAAAGTTTAGATTAATTGTAAAATTTCGCGTCTACTGTATATATATAAGGTAATTTAATTTATGGTCGAGTCGTGCCCGCTATTATTAATGATCGGTGAAATATTTAAAAACGCGCGACTGCCGTATAAATAATGTTTCTTATAAGGCGATAAATTGATTTGTATTTGCATGAGAAACTGGCCGACTAAATGATTCTGAATAACGTTTTTGCAAACTGGAAAAGCATAAATATAAAACTTTTTATAATTAAGATGTTCTGCGAGCGCGTATTTAAGCTTTCGTCTGCTGAATTTTTCTAAATAAAATTATTCAATTACTCAGACGTACCTACACAGAGTTTAATGCGTCCAATTCATTTGCACTCCGTTCCTCAGCCACGATTTACCATAATTTCATTTGCGTAAAAGCTTTTAAGATTTGTCCCACCCTGTATACCAACCAGCTTAAAAAAAAAACCAGCGCTTAAACATCCCATTATCTCACCCCGAACAAGCCTTGTAAAAAAAAATCCGAAACTCGCATTAATATTTACTCTCCTCTCCGAAGCTCGCCGCTTAATCAATCGGCGTGCCTAATGGCGGCGCGGCAGCAACGAATAAAATCAATCAAACTCGTCGCTCCTCTCCCTCCTCTCTCGATCATCGGAGAATTATGTCATTTCCCTCGGCCGCGAGAGAGAGAGAGAGAGAGAGAGAGTTTCTCCGTCTCCACAGGCCTCTCCAATTAAGATATCACCGGCGGATTTTCGGATCCGACAGCCGCGCGCGCGGCGACTCCGCTCTCTCGCGCGCGCGCGCGAGAGCACGTTAATTTACGCGCCTTTAAAGACGTCGTCCGAGCGTGAAATGCACGTAGAGCCTAGCCTAAACCCGTTCTGCAGTCCCCGCGGGGAATGGTCGGCGGGGTGGGGAGAACAGGTTCTGTAAAATTGAGCGTTCTTCCGTGAAACCCTTATCTCCCGGCGAGCATCTCTCTCTCTCTCTCTCTTCTGTACTCTCCGCGTATACGCGGCTGTACGGTTGTTCGTGCGTAAGCGAGGAATGCGAGCTGACTTTGACTTTTGTTAATTTCGCGGATATTTTAGCCGGCGATTAATGGCTCTCGGGAGGTGAATGGAGGATACCCGATGCCGCGAAAGAGAGAGAGAGAGCGAAAGGCTTTATGACGATTGTATTGTGATGCCCGGGCCTTTGTCAGAGGCCACTGTGCACGGCGTGTGTGGGTGTGCGCGCTTTCTTAAGGAGATGCGAGAGGAGCGAGGTTTCGCTTTGAATGAGGAGCTGTGCTTTTTGGATTTATGGTGTCGGGAGAGCGAGCCGCTCGAGTTGCGAAATTCGATCGCTATCTGCGCAGGGAACACGGCCTGGAAAAAGTTTTTTTTTTTTTTGTTTTAATTAAGGTCGCGCGAATTCAAATTAGATTAGAGGTAGAGTGTGAATATATGTTTCTAATAGAATTGTTGGTCCACTTTTAATCCGGCGAAGTCTATAAAGAGTCTCAATCCATATATAAAACTATCCATTAAACTTTATTAATGAAAACATTCGCCGCGATTCCTCCTTGTCTCTTAGCCGATGTGCTTTATCACTTCATCCCGTGGGACAAAACACCTCACCAACTCGTTTCCCGGATATCTCTTTAGCTCTTTCGACGGGGAACGAAAACTCGTTTTGAAGGTGCACACCTAATCGGATTGTCCCGGTCACGCGTAAAAAAAAAACGAGCCGTGTCCCACCGAGCCTCTCCAAAACCTATTAAAGTATTGACAACTTGAGCCGGACGCCTCTAGCAGCTCAATTTGAAAGCAAGCGATCGCGGCGGCACGTTTATTTTTCAAATACCCATCCCAATCGCGAGAGCCATTAGCCGCGATTACGCTCGCAAATACATCGCGTACAATATTAATTCCGTCCAATATGTATCCCCTTGTCTAAATAATGCAACGGCTCGCGGAGGCACTAAAAATCGCTTGTTCATTAGCTTTAATGCCTCGGAGTCGCCGCGCCGCGCTCGATATACGCTCCTCGCTCGGCTCGCAAAGCGGAAGAGACTGACTTGATGAGCCGCTCCTGAAATTTCAGGATCATTTCGTTTCGCGTAATAACGCCGAGCGAGCGAGAGCAGCGAAAGTGGAATAATTACCGGCGGGGATTTTTTTTTCTCTCTCCCGACGAGTCGCGTGAGAGCGAGGTGACGGGGGATACATCTGATACTAATTGACAGGCAGTTCGCTCGGTTTCGGGGCCCCCTCGTCGGCCTTTTTACAAGATGTATTAAAACGCCGATTTATCGGGCCGCCGGCTCGCTCGACGAGAACTTTATACCTCGCCGGCTGCCGGAGCTTCTCGAGTGCACGCGTGGGATATTTAATTGAGCCTACATTTTAGCGGGAATGCAGATTTCAGGAGTCGTCGAGGTTTTAATTAGTGGAGAAATTGTGATTTCCGCGGGATATCAAAATATTACTCTGTACGATTTTTGGCTTTTTTGTTTTTATTCGCGTGAATTAACGCGCTTGGTTGGTTCTGATTTATGCAAATCAGTATGCTAATGCTGGCCGTTGATTATATTATAAATTATCCGAGTTCAATTTAGTTTTCGTTGAGAGTCATAAAGTTTGATTGATTGACTCGTGTTTTTATATCAAAGCTACACTCGACCTCTTCTTTTATTTTACAATAAATTAAATAATTAATCGCTGCGTTCCGTTTGAAGTTAATTTTAAAATTCGCATATCTTTACCCAACTATATTATGCTTTGTATAAACCTGGAACAAAGAAAATAGTCCAGGACTTAGAGATTTTACGATACCAGCTTGAAAGTAGTTTAAAGCATCGTACTTTAATTCAATAACTATTACGGCATCTATTTCGTCCTAGGAGCATTAAATCCCGTCTAGTCTGGAGGCCAAAGTGCCCGCCGTGCAGCTCTCGACAGCGGAAAAAAAGGAGGAACACAATGTAATATTTCGAGGAGCAGCCAGGGACTAATAATACGTTCCTCTGATGAAGGCTAAAAGCCCGAGAACGTTTTAAAAGCTCTTCCGTGAAAGGAGAGGCCCTTCGCAGCCTATAATTTCACATCTAAAGCTCTATCTCTCTCTCTCTCTCTCTCCGCTCCGCTGAAAAATCGCGTTACAGTTAGATAAATCATAATCCGGCCGATCGAGCGGCTCGGACGCAGTTACGATAATCACACGGAAAGGATACACATCTCGCATTGTGCCATCCATCCATCGTCCGAGAACAAACACACGGGCGAATGAAGTTGTACAGCGACGAGCAATCGGCACCGGCAAATACGGGGCCGTTTATCGAATTTCATTAAACCTTATCAGCAGCTCGTAAAAGTGCGCCGCTCGTTATAATAGTCGAGTCGTAGGATATGTATCGCAAAGAGCCGAGAGCCTCTTAATTTACGAGGCTCCCATATCCGTCGGCCGAGAGAGCGAGATGAGCGGGGAAAAAAGGTGGATCGGACACCGTCGAGTCGCGCGCTCATGTAAATTCTTAATCCGCTCGAGGATGTTTTATAACGCGCCTCTCTTCCACACCGGTCGGAGTGAAAAAAAAGAAAAAAAGAGACGTCTGTGGATTATACGCGTTTGCTGAAAGTTTTCCTTTGATTTATCGAGGGAATCGCCGGATAACGGTCGGCCGCGATTGCATTGTGTGAAAGAGGAGATGAACGGTGGAAATTGTGGGGATTTTAAGGCGGAGCAGCCGAGGATGCATCGCGATCGCGCTTGGAATTAATTTGCGGACTGTTTTTATTGGGAGCTTTATGATTTGTTTCACTTTAAGAGAATTCATAATTCATGATTTTTATTGGCTTTTTCCTCGTCCGCTTAGTGATCACATAAATTATTTGAAGAATTCCCGAGGAGATTTACGAAACGTTAATGGCAACAGTGTACGTGTTGAAAATCCTTTTGAAATTCCTTTACATTTGATCGAACGTTCGAAAAAGTTTATTTGCGTGCGCGTTGAATTTTATATAAACCGCTAGTTTCATTGTATCTGCATAATTAGCATTCATACAGTGTGTAAGCACGCCAGCAAGTTTGCTACGCGGATCAAGCAAACGTCTGCCCTGTCTAGCATATACGAGATTAGTTTCGGATCTCCGCAGAAATCGTTCTGTCTCTCGTCAAAAATATTCTTCTAAATAGAATTTATCAGCTGAATTAAATGTAAAGATCATTTATTTAAATATCTTTAGGAAACCTTCAAAATCTCATACGTTTTAAATGAATATTTAATGAATTTCTTTTAATAAAACCACAAACTAGTTAGCTTAATCGTTACTCTAGCAGTTTTCATCCAGCTCAGAAAATTACTAGTTAAAGCTTGAAATCCATTTACGTTTCTATCAATCAGTTTATCTCAGAAGCTCAATCGGACTTCAGCGAACCCCGATATCGCGGCAACCAATTCCCGGCAAATAAACTTAAATTACACTTTTCCAAAAGCATCAAAGACCGCCTTATACACACGCCAGTCCCCGTCGCCTCGCACCCGGCAATTTGTCCACATCCCGGCGAGCGCGGCGAGCATTCCGGGTGCTCATTTCCATGGAAGCGCTTCGCGTGCCTTGCCGCTCGAGGAATCCCAAGGCTGCGCGCCCGAAACTCGGCAGCTGCGCGTGGGCGCGATCGCGATGCCCGAGGTGAGATATATGTATACGTAACGCGGGGCGGCGAAACGCGAGACCGGATGGATTTTTGGTAAGCGCGAGGCGCGCGGCTCGGGTTTCGACGGGAGATTAAAAATTAAAGCGCTCGTCCGCGATGCGGGCTGGCCCGATCGGCTTTCGGTTTCGGCGCTCGCTCGGCCGCTTTTTCGGGTAAGAGGACAGATTTTCGGGGGTATATACTTTGGGGGGTTTAATGGGTTTAATTGATTCGAGTTGAGAGCGCGGTTTGATTGATTTCGGAGCGCTCGTTAATCGCGGTGATTCGAGTTTTGATATCGGCGCGCTCCGCGTGCTTTTCTAATTGAGGAAGTGGAACGGTTTCAACGGTTTTATCTATATAAGCGCAGAGCGGAATGAAGTATCAGTAATTAATCAAAACTATAATTAATTGATTACAAGATATAAAATTTAAGAATGCTCCACTTAGGATATACGAATCTAGATATTCTTTTAACAAATTACTATATCGTTAATGAATCACGAAAGAATTTTAAATAAATCTATAAAACCTCAATTCCCCCATAAAACCCTCGAAAATCGACATCTGTTAAAACGGCACGAGCCGCGCCCAAAAGGCACTCGGGTCACGTGCAAATATTGACGACAATCTCCTAATTAAGCCATAAACAGCTTGTTCGCGGAAGCTCCCGGCCATAAAAAGGGCTTACCAAATCGGCCGGAGGCGTATAGGCACGTAGGAGAAGCACAGCGTACGGAGCATCTCCGGTGCTCTCTCCCGGCTAAGTCGTAAGAATCCGATTAAGTGCATTCACTGTTCTACTGGAGGAGTTTTCTAGTCGGCCCCCCTCTCTCCCCCCCCTGCGGGGGTCTGTGTGTACAAGCCGAACGTGTGTGTTTATCAGATGCCGTGATGGGGCTCGATCAGATTCAGGAGAGAGAGAGAGAGCGGCAGCCCCCGTAAATCCCCCATAAAACCGTGACCTCACGTAACAGATTTTTATGCGAGCGATCTGTATCGGGGCTTTTTGAGAGCTTATGCGCTGTGCAAAGAGTCTGCGGAAAGCGATAAATTTTTCAAAGTTATACGGGCCTCTTGCCTGTCTTTGGAGCCTCGTTCGAAGTTTAATTTTAAAATTGCTTTTATTTTTAATTCCCTCAATAATTAAACATTTTCGACGAGTCTGAAAAAATCTGAAATGTCATCGCAGTATACCCGTCGGGGAGCTCGTAATCATCTTCTTATGACAATTAAAAGCCTTAGAAAACCCCCGCTGTTCGACCTTCCTAGGAAGTATCTCCCTGAGTCACGAGCGATCAAAGAGATCAATTATTAAAATAATTGTCAGATTTCTCAGAAGACCACAGGGCGTCATCCATTTCCTCCGACTTATTAGATCCGCCGAATAAAGCTGCACCCCATCCCGCGTCCATCAATCGAATCCGCGGTCCTCTCGGCACGCCAAACATTTCCCTTTCATTTGCGAGCGCATCCTCCGACCCTTTATTAACACCTCCGGCGAGTGTATATCTGCAGCTTCGGGCGCATCCCGAAACTCCCCGGAATTCCGAATAAATACGTTACGGCGAGTCCTATACTCTCTCTCTCTCCTCTCCTCGGCTGTGTTTCCCCGAGGGCAGCAAGGCACACACAGCATTAAACCCGCAACGGTCGAGCCTCCTTCCTTCGCCTTCTCGTCCTTCTCCGGCTGTGTACAATAACGGCCGTCTGCTCCTCTTCCTCGGGCCTCCCCCCCCCACCCCCCTTCTTTCTTCCCTCGCTTTTCGGCCCTGCGCGCGCGCGCGCCTTTCTTCGACTCTTTCTCGCTTTTGCACGCGAAAAAAAGGGCTTTGTTCGGCCAAGGCGCGGCGTTATGCGCGCGCGCCCGTCTGTTACGTACTGTGTATGCGTGGCGGCTGAATTTCGCCCGCGCGACGTATTTTATTTATGGCCGAGGCGAACTTTATTTACGATGATTATACGGCCTTTTCGGCTAGATGGAAGCTGGCGTGCCGACTGTTTTGGCCCATTATTCTACCGAATTTTTTTCCGTCCCCCTCGAGTGAGCTCTTTCGCTGAATTAACTTTTACGCCTTTTTAGCGGATATTAAAAGCGTCCTTTTCTTTTCTACGAATTCCGAGCGTATTTGAGCTTTGGTCGAGTAAGCGACCGTTAAAAACTTATTATGCGTATTTTACTCTTTGAATGAAAGTTCGATCTACGGGCTTCGAAAAGCTGATTTTCTTGAATTTATTGGCTTTATCTTTGAAAGATACATAAATTCAGCATAACTCAAGCCACTCGCTACGCTGTCCGACCAGAAAATAAGTTTCATTGACCTGCCGTAATGTCTTCATATTTCTAAAATACCTAATATATCAAGATTACAGAGATGAGCCTCCACGGAGATTAGAGACTTTTTTCCTCCTCTCCCAACCCAACAAGCATCACAAGACGAACGTTTTCGCGCCGACCGGGAATATACGAATGGCCCGTAAAAAAAAGTCTAATACCAATCCAACAGACAAAAAGCGAAGCTGCTAAATAAGCTGGAAGCCCATCGACTACATTACGCACCGCGGCGAAAACCGCGCACTTAACCAAGCCGCGCGCAGAAGGCAAACCGCAACTTCATCGCTCGGGCCGTCCCCCCCCCCCCCCCCCCCCATTACATCATCACCTCGTCGCGCGCGGCAGAGAGCAGTCGAACTTTGCGCGCTCGATATAATTTTCCCGGGGAGAGAGAGAGAGAGAGCTTCCACCTTCTGGCTCCTCTTCCTCCCCGCACGCGGGGAATATATACGGCGCGCGCGGCGGCGTGCCCCGAAAAAAGGGGGGCGGCAGCCCCCTAAGATAATTGGTAGGACCGGATTCCATACAAGTTTCGGCTTCGTGTGTCCGCGTAATTAATAGTTCCGTGCTCCTCTCCTCCTTCCTCCGTGCCTCCTCTTTGTGCCCGTCTCCTCTTCTCCTCGGCGCGGCGAGAGAGCGGCGGCGGCGGCGGCGGCGGCGGCTATATACCTGCGCGGAGAGTGCCCCTCTACCCTTCTGTTTTCCATTATTTTTCGCTCTCGTTCCGCCGGGGCCTTTTTGCCGCTCTATTTTTCCCGCCGCCGCGGCCTGCATTTATACATACGGAGCCCCGTCGGACGCAGCGATTCGCTCATCCTTCATTTTGCTCGGGCAGCCCTGAACGCGCGGCGGACCTGCGTTACATACCTACCTGCGAGAGAGGGACCGTGGCGATTCGCCGCGTGCTTTTGTTTGCCCCGCGGGCCGAAGTGGATTAAACGCTGGGGAAACGATGATTAGAGGTGTGATTCTCGACCCGAGTCTGATGACTTTTAGTCACGCTGTGGAGAACGTGCGAGCTCTTGCGCAAGATTCGTTAAAATGTTTTGCTGAATAAAATTCACTCGACGAAATGGATTTTTGAGCGATACCTTTAATGCGCATTTTGTTAAAATCTTGTGTCGATTATTAAATCAAATTTACAGCGTATAGTTTTTTCAAAAAAATAACTTTAAATAAAGAATAATCGACTACGTTCGCAAATTCCACGAAATATTTTCACCATTTTCGCGATATAAATAAGAAAAGTACACACAGCCCGTCCTTAAATCCCGACCCTTATCATCCAGTCGCCTTAAAAGCCCAGCAACCCCGTATCCAGGAGAGAAAGAGAGAGAGAAGTGCCGTCCAAATATTTGACTTTGTACTCGCGCAACAAGCGCGCGGAGGCATCTCCTCGCAGCTCCTTGTCTCTCGCGTCTCCTCTTCCTTTTACGTTCCTCTCCCCCTGCCAGCCTCTCTCTCTCTCTCCGCCATTTTCTGCATCTGCCTCTCGCATCATCGTTCGCCGCCGCCGCCGCTGCAGCGCTGCAAAGTATAATATCGGCCTGCTGGCGAACTGGCTGCCGCTGCTGCTGCTGCTGCCCCGCGTCCGATATCTGGAACTGGATTCCTCGCCGATGCTGGGAATCGATAGAATTTTTCTCCGATCCGAGATAATGGGGCCTTACACTTGTCCGCGCGCATGGAAATTACCCGTGTATTCCCGGCGCGGGCAGTCCCTCCGCGCTTGATTTATACGCGCGGCATTAATTCCGGCTTTGATTGTAATGAATGCCGAGAGGGTGGTGCATACCTCGTCGGGTTCCAGGTTTTAGGCGGGGTTTAACTGCGCGGTTCGCGGGAAAATTTTCCTCCGTGCGATATTATTCATTCTTAATCGTTACGAATGTAGGCGGTGCAATTTGTAATCGGATTATGGAAAGTTGCTGGGCGATGCAAGGCGCGAGGAGATGCAACTAATTGACACATCAATGGAATTTATGCCGATCTCGAATTTTTAGCCGAGTCTTCGTTTCAGGCGGTATCGATAAAAGTTGCGTTAAATTTATAATGCGCGTTCGACGCGCGATTCGCAGGCGCGTAAAATTTTAATATTACCCAGATATCTAAGAAGGATTCTTCCAATTTATATAAAAACCTGTTTCTTTTCGAGAAATTCGAGGATCTCTTTTTAAGGGCATTATTAATTTGATGATTCAATCAGTCTCTTGTAATATTACTCGTAAACTTTGTAAATAAAGACGTTATAAAAAAAATTTAGTAAATATCATTTTCTTTTCATCTTCTGCACTTTGCAGGCTCGCTCATAAAGCGGATTAACTTTTTTTTTTTTCAATAATCCCTTCGCTTGCAAATAAAAATAAATAGCAGCTCTCAATAATATTCGCAGTACCGCAATCAAACTGCTTTCGAATCCTTAAGCGTTCCTCAAAGAGCCACTAAACGCAATTACACTTTGAAATAAAACGACAGAAAGCATCGTTCCGAGCGCTTTAGCATCCACATCGTACTTGGCCACAAGCCCTCGAAGAACCGTCTGACTCACAGCGAGCGAGTAGCTCATTACTACTGCACGAGGCAATTTTTTACGGGCCCCGTCTAATACCGAAAGTTGTCGAATCCATAAATCCCCGGGGTGAACTCTTAAAATATACATACGTCGGGCGCATATCGGTAATGAAAGCCCCCCTGGAAGGGAGAAGGAGCAAAGCCCCCCCTCCGCACGAGTGAATAAAGCTAAACCTCTAAAATTCCGATCGAATCCGATCCTCGGCGAAGCCATCGAAACACGTCGTCCTCTCCCGAAATCAAATTTGCGCGGAAACATAATCGCGCGGCCCTCGCTCTCTTTACACGTGATTTAGACTTATTGGAACGGAGCCAGCGCGCTGAGCCGATTCGTTTTCCCGGCCGTAGTCATCTTTCTTTCGATCTCCTCCTCCCTGCGCGCCTTCTGGCCGAGGCTGCCGCTGCTCTTCTCTCCGTTTCTCTTTATGTGGCTAGCGGTTTTCTTTTATTTATCGATTGCTCGGAATATTTAACGGCCGGGGAGAGAGAGAGAGAAGCCGGAGAGTTTTTCTGGCCAATCGCGGCTTTGTATCGTGCTTGTACATTGCATGCTTAGCCGATTGCCATCGAGTTTTATTGCTGTAAGCCGCGGATATATTCTAGGATTTTAGAGTTGTATAAGACTCTGCAATATTGCTGAAAGTATAGAGAGATTCTAATTAGAGATACTTTTGCTTGGAAAAAAAAATTACGATTCGCCCCTTAAAACGGCGGAATTTCAAAATTGCAGTAGTTTGGAAATTATTATTACTCCTTGCTCATAATTTGTATTTCCATTTAACCGTTTAGCTATTTAATTCATTTACGAAGCAACTGAAGGTGGCGCTATTAATATAAATTGCAGCGTCCCACTATCAACTAATCTGTATCTCAAAGCACCGAAGAAAAATCCTAACGAGAGGACACTCGAACCAATAACCAGGGCCATTCCTATTATTCACCTCGATCATTAGCGGCGTTCAGCGACGATGTACGAACAATTTGTAAGCACTTACAGATACGAGATAGTCAATACTGAGAGCGTGTAAACAAGTAACTCATTATAACTTGCTGATATTACACGTGGCAATTGGCCGTTTAATTAAATCCGATAAATACGCCGCCGCCGCGGCTATCTCGCGCGCGGACGATTAACCATTCGTTTTGATTTACGCCAGCCGGCTGAATGCCCCAGCAGCTCCTCTCGGCGCGCGAGCGGACTAAAGAATTTATTCAACAAAGCTCTTATTAAATAGCCGGGGCGCGCAATTAAACGAGTCCCTTTCAGGGAGATTTTCTCTTATTTGACCTTATCGCCGTATTCGCACCTCGGGAGCCCCTCCGCGCGCTTTTAATTCCGCTCGGAGTGCTGCTTCCGTTTTCTGTACTCTTGGCTTCTTCTTTGCGCTTTACGAGAGTGCTCCGAGAGTATATATATAGGTTCTAGCGCCAAGCGAGGCAGGAAATCGCGTGAAATTAAAATCTCGTTCTCGTAATGTCGAAGCTTTGATTGTTAATCGAGTATAACTAAAATAAAAGAACTGCAGAAAAAATGTAAATATAAGAAATAAGTACATTTTTACATTGATATCGAAATCTATAAGAACTAAGATAAAAACTTTGCAGCGCGTCGGTATAAATTTTGGCTCATAAAAGAGCCATCATAATAATGTTACATAGTTTTATACGTCAAAGCAAGACCTCGACACGGCAAGTTATGAAATATCCTCCCGCAAATGGGGAAAGCCCATTATACCAAAGTCCGAACTAAATATTGTACTTCCAGCTCCTCCAACGAACAAATAAACACGACCTCCATTCCAAAGTTATGTCGTTTCCGTTAAGATCCAATTTCTCGAGGAGCAGCGGACACTAATCCGCATTTCCGCCCAAAGGCTTACCCATAGTTTCCTCATTAAAACTTGCCACCGCCACCGCCGCCATATTCTTCGAGCCGCTCCGCAGCGTTTTCGGCTCTCTCTCTCGTCCTCGGCCGTAATATATTTTTTTTTCTCCCCCAAGCAGAGCTCCCCCCCGAAAGAGCGCGTTAATCCTGCGAGGGTCCGGCAAGATCCTGACCAAAGACAGAGAGACAGACGCAATCGATGCGCGATTCCCGGCTGGACACCCTCTCGATGTCGGCTCTGTATAGTGGGGCTTCTTCTTCTTCTTTTCCTACTCGACGGCGTTCCTTCATTCGCAGTCGATTTATGTTTCACCTTGTGCTTCTTTCCCCGAGGGCTCCGATGGAATTTAATCACCGGACTGGGGGGGAGGGGAGGCGGGTGAATTATCGACGGGGCTTTTGTTTTTATTCACCGTTAAGTTTCGAGGAAAGTTTTGTTTTATCAGTCAATGAAAGTGTAGTAAATGTCGGCTCAATCCCGGCGACGGTAAATCTGAATATGTTTGCCTCGCTGCAACAAACTCGTTCTACTTGGGGAAGATACATCTGGAAGTTTATACGGCATAAAACTTTCATTTTTACCGGGAATCCGTTGATTTACAGCTTAAACAGTGACTCTGCCAATGCGAGAAATTACTTTGAAAATCTTATCACGGAAAATGGAACTGGCGCATAAATCATCGGCAGGTGTAATGGGAAGGTACAAAGTGCCACGGAGCCCTTAATCTGTATGTTTAACTATTTTAGCCATAAATTTTAGACCCTGGAAGAGCAATAGACTTCTAGACTGGAGGAATATGTCTTTCGCTAAGTAATGCGGATGTGCACCGTACGCGCTTCGTGATTAACCATTACATTTTATTACGCGTACTTAGCTTCCCTCCGCGTTTCATAAACGTTGTTAGAAAAATCTTTTAGAAGCGCCGCGCTGCGCGCTGCACTTAAAATTTTTATCAACAAATAATCCTTTACGGCCCTCGTCGCGTCTCTTCCATATATAAGCATTGTTTAATTAAATAAAACTTGCCTCTAAACGAGCGTTAAAAAAGGAGCTTTCGCGCTTCGCAATTAAGAGTGTTTTACAGCGACAGTTAATCCCGCATTCCTTATCAAGAGGTCTATTTTTAATTAAACAATATAAAAAGCGCGCATTTTTCCCTCGACCGGCCAGAAAGCATAAAAAAGCCATATCCACAGCGGGAAGAAAAAAAGAAAAACTCGTTAGCATTATAAAGTAATTTTTCTCATGACTCTCCTCTCTTCTTTGGCGTATACGGCCTGTCTTCTCCCTTTCTCGCTCGGCATGTCTCTCCCGGCGTATCGCGCACAAAAACAAAGTGGAGAGGGACAGGCGGGATCGAGTCGGTCCGAGAGAGAGAGAGAGAGAGAGCGGGGATTACACAGAAGGGGATCGGAGCCGATACGTGAATAGAGCCGCGGCGCGGAGGCAAGAGAAACGCGCGCCGGGCATAGATAAAGGTACAAAAAGAAGCGTCGTCGCTGCGCCGGAAAAAGTAGAGGAGGAAGAGGAGAGAGGGAGAGAGATAAGGGAGTAACGGTGAGCGCCGGCTTGAAGGAGACGTAATTAAAGAGAGGAAGAATAACGAAAGGCGCGTCGCCGTCGCGGCGACGGAAGGAATTGAGCGCCGCTGAAAGGGAATGCGATAAGGCGCCGAGATGGGGATTGAAACGGCTGAGCTTCGCGCGTAATTAGCGCGATTCGAGAGTCTCGGCAGACTAAAAGCGGATAAGCAGATGCAGCCGAGCGCGCCTGTCGATTTCTGCTTCTTTCAGCGGGAATCGCCGAGGTGATTCGTCGGCTTTGTGCTCGGCTGCTTTACATTTAGCTGAGTAATTGAGCCCTATGATGAATTAAGATTGATGCGCTGAGTAAGCAAGGGATAATGCGCCTTTGTGGAAAACATGTGTAGATTAGTTCTCTGAAAATAGTCAATGGATCTGCGGGATGATTTGCAAATGTTGGACTGAAAAAAATTAATGGTTTTCGTGAAATTTTTATGGTTAGATGTGTGTATTTTAAATAATTTCCAAGCTAATCACACGAGGAATCAGAGATTAATTGCCATTAAATTATGGGTAAGAAGCTCGCTTTGAAAGAAAACGCGCGCAAAGTATTTTACAAGGAAGGACGGCGAGCATAAACAAGCTCTCATAAAAAGTGGTTACATATAAATTAGAGGATCATCAAGTGAAACTCACCCGCGACACAGTTAAATCCAGGAAAATGCAATTAGAAAGTAGAGCAGATTGCCGACTAAATAAGGATGGCGTTAAAATACGCGCGAGAAGGCCGAGGAAAACAGTCGATAAATCAAACCGAGTCCCCGCGACGACACGCTCGAAAAACGAAAATCGAGTCGCGCGATCAAAAGCGAACGACCGGCACGCAGCGCAAAACCCGGCACCCGAGAGTAGCCGCCGAGAAGAAAACTACGAAGCTACACGCTATACAATTAAACTTATCGAGATAATGGCGGTGTGTGTCTGTGTGTACAATTAAAGCGAAAAACGAAAAAGCTTCGGCAAAATAGCACACGCCGAGGG
>UCOM01000727.1:0-63846 GCA_900474385.1 Ormyrus pomaceus | reverse complement strand
GGTATACGCTGTCTGCGGCGGGAGGACTTGCACGGTAGCAGTTTCCCAAACCACCGCCATTAATAACCAGCGAGATTATACGCTGCTGCTGCTGCTGCTGCCGCTGCTGCTGCCGCTGCCTGCTTGCACGGGACCTTAGAGCGAGCGACGTGCGCGAGAGAAACGAGCCGAGAGCGAAAGAGAAAAAGAAGCCGCGTAACCAGACTGCCATTTAATATCGCTCGGCGCGCGGCTACCTGGCCTAACGGCCAACCGACTATTTGCTAATTTCTTTGGAATGCTGCAAGCAGAGACGCGCGCGCCGGAGGAAGAGGGACTGCTCTTATTTTTCATCAGCGCGGACGGAGCCTCGAACACGCCGGTTGTACCGTTCATCATTGCGCTATTACTCGATCGTTATTTTAATGCCGATCTGCACCGATCGAAAATTTGCCGAAAAACGCTTCTAAGATCGAGCCGGGCAGCGGCGTTAATCGAACTCGAGCCTCCCGCCGATGTAGCTTTTACGCTTTTTAATAAAAAAGAAAAAAAGCTGCTGCCGAGCTTGTAATTTGCTTATTTGATTCGCGAATCGGCGATCGAGCAACTTTTTCGTATGGTAACACCTTTTATATTCGCGCGAATCGAGTGAATTATGCTCGTCGCTTTTACGAGCGTGAGTATAACTTTAAGTTTTATAAACACGTAAGTACCTAGTAAGTATGCTAAGCAGTTCTTAGATCGAGTCACTTTGGTTTTCAGATTTCATTTATATGATTTCCACAGTGAAATGTAATTTACTTCAAATTAAATGTATACATTAGCGTACAAGTTGCAAACAGTAATCAAATTAGCTTTCGCGAAAAAGTGCAATCTCTGGTTATTAAATAATTACACATTGACGCGCGACGCCAAGGTAAAAGCGTTCTCTCGAGCGAAATCACGGCTCGACGTTCGTCGAGGCGGAATTTTAATTTCGCAAGGAAGCGAGGCGAACAACAGTTATCCGAAAATAAGTCGCTCACGTCTCCGGCATCGATTCCCTCTCATCCTGTTATCTGGGTATAGGTGTATATATATATATATATATAGCTCGAGCTCGCGGAGCGGCGACACACGCTCGAATGAGAAATCGTTCGTCAAGCTCGAAGCGAGCGACGATTTCGATCGAGGTGGTTGCGAAGAATTCGACCGTTACGTACGGCTACCGAGTGACACGGAATTCACGTACTCGGACGCGTATGTGTGCGGGTACACATATATATATGCGTATAGGCGAGGAGAGCGGGCAAGTCGATTCGGCGGTATTTGGACAGGCTGTCGGGCGACACAAGCCGGCAAACAGTACAATTCGATATTACAATTCAGGCAGCGCCGTCATCCCGGGAAGGTACAACCTGCACACCTGACGTGGCCAAGCGGCGCACCTATCTAGAGACCGGCTACCGATCTTTCCCTCTCCTCTCGTCTCCCTTCGTCCTCTCTCTCTCTCTCTCCCTCGCTCTTTCGCTCGCGGGCACACAAGCGGTCGCCTTCTTCCTTTTTAGCACCGGTCCACCGAGGAAGAGGAAAGAGAGGCTCCCTGCCAATTGCGCGCTTGTCGTTGATACGCATCTTTTTACCGCGCGCGAGATTCTTTATCGGTGATCGATTTTGTTATGAATGCCCCGAGTCGTCGGTGAATTAGCGCCGGTGAACCTCTCTGCCGTAATACATCTCCCGGGGAGTAATTGAAATTGTTCCAAATTTTTTAATGGTATCGAAATACCAGTAAATTGAGAATAATGGGTGGCTCGCGAGCGCGGGGCGAATTCCTGACGTTTCCTTATCGACTCGCGTGCAGATGCGGTGCAAATAGAATCGACCCTCGTATTTTAATGAACGCCTCCCATCGGCCAGCAATAAAGCTCCCGGGCTTATCCTCCGGGCGCTCTAAAAAAATAAAGAAAAGATAGCCCCGAAGCTGCTCCGGCTCTCGGGTCATCCCCACAGGCAGGAGCGTAAAAAGTCTCGGACGACCCGCCGTCGGACGACGGCCTTTATCTCCCGCTTTCGGAAAAACGCTATCGCGCACAGATTTCGTGGATTTTCTCCTCGGCCAGACGGTCAATCAATGTGATTCAGTTTGTCCAGTTAAGAGGAATCGTCGTCTCCCGGACTGTCGATTCCGAGACCCGGGCCGAGGGATATAAAAAGAGCAAAAAAAAAAAAACAATAGCAGAGGCGCGCTCGCTCGTCCTGTTAGAACAAATTGGCGTCCATCGGTCGGTGGTCGTCCCGGGCTGCCGCTGGACGTCTCCTTCCGGCGGACCCTCGGATCTCTCTCGGGGACAGCCTCTAATAGCCGGATTATCTCTCGAGGCACCCTCGCTCTTTCTTCCGCCCTCCGTGTACACACATATATCCGTTTTCCGCGGTGGCAGGCCGCGCGCGCAACAAGCCGGATTCTCTTCTCCTCTGCGGCGGCGACCAATATCTCTTTATCGCCTTGACACGGAAGCAGGTGCGTGTCTCGTAACGGCTCGAATTCGCTGTTTCTCCTTTCTGCTTACGGCGCAGCCTTGAATCGAGATGATTCCGAGTACTTTTCGAGGAAAACAGAGGCGATCGCCGGTGGACGCGGGAGGAGGATGAGTCGCGGAGAGAAGAAAAGAAAAAAGGAGAAGCGGAGGGAATAGCGCGCGGCGGCCGCGGAGAGATCGCGAGATGCGGCTTGGCGGTGCGCGCACGACGACTGACGGGCCGCGAGATATTGATTTATCGATTGTTTCGCCGAGCGATTAGAGACCGTTGATTAATAGTCGCTGGAACATACCGGAGAGAGATAAACTGACGTGGCGTCGTTCATCTTTCCTTTCTCGGTGCTCGTTTCTTCTCGTTACTCTCGGCGCGAGAGGAGCCAAGCGGGAGCGTCGCGTTGTGTAAGTTATTTGTCGAGCGAGTCGAGTATTAGCAGCGTAAATATCGGCTTCTCCTTTGGCGCACGAGGCGCGATCAATATTTCATTATTGATCTTTGGGGTTATTAGTTTTTTCTTTCCGGCTTTGCTATTGAGCTACCATGTTGTAGCGGGAGGCTGAAACCGATACCGAGCACTGTTATAACCTTGACATTGTTTGCGAAACTTTGAAAATCCGACACAACCGTCTTTTTCAAGTTCTCGCAGTGCACATGGAAATATATATTGCGTAATTAGCGCGTTACGTAAAAAATCTTGTTCAATCGAAGAAACGTAATTAAAAAGTTTTTGCTACATTTAATTGAAGCCGCAATAAAATGTATCGTTTATTTGCAAGACTATATACAGCGGAGGCTGGAAAATAAAACTATTGTTGCACATTTTTCTCGGTCCTTTTTATATTCAATTTTCATTCGACGAGAAAAAAATCCAATAACCGAGCCGCGGAATGTAAAAAATTTCATAAATCAATATTGAGTACAGGCTTTATATATCTATACCGTATACCCGTGACACACGTGTTCACGATACCTTTACGGGGGATCATTAAAGTAAAAATTATCATTTTAAATGACCGTCCGAGCTAATTGAATTATTTAACGCGAAGCGCCAAATTATAATCGAAGCTTCACGGTATATAGGTTTAATTATCAGCCGGCTCTCGGCGGCGGCGGCGGCGGCGGTAGCAGTGCGGAAGCCGAGAGAGGCGAGCTAATCAAAAGCAAAGGTCAGTCGCTCCTCTCTCCCGCCTGGGCAGCATTGCAATGCCGAGAGGCTTGCGCATTAAAGCGGCGCATCGTGAAAAGTGACCGCCGAGGCGCCTGTCCGCCGCTACTGACACAATGGCGAGCCGCGGGACGAGCGTCGATGAAGCCTCAAAATCCATTAACTCGCCGGCTAATAAATTTTATTAATGCAGAGCCAAAGCTAAGGCAATAACGATTCGCCGCGCGCGGCCGAGAGCTAAGTTTCCAATGGGGGAGAGGCGCGGAATTAGCTGCTATAAAACACGCCTAGGAGCCCCGTTTAATGGACGTGCGGTGTCAGCGAGCGACCGCGCGTCCACTTTTCCTTCCGGGATTCCTGGCTGCGAAACACCGGTGGCACTTTGTAAGAGCCTCTCTGCCGTCGTCCGAAAAATACGCCGCGAACAATGGCCAATTGCGATGTTGCACACCTCGGGACGCGGGGCGCTCCGGGCGACGCTGTCGCGATATTTTCTTCAGCCCGAGGTTTCTTCACTTCGATATTAACGTTTGTAAAAGCAGATGTTGTTGCCTGCGTATGTACGTTGTTCCGCCGATGGAGTTGTAGTACCTTCATCAACGGCGACAGGCTTTATATTTATAAAGCAATTTTTGCCTCGAAGCTTAAAATTTCAAACGACGCGGAAATATGAAGAGGTGGAAAACAGCGGGAGCAGTCGGCGAAATGTCGGTCGTAAGAAGCCTCGTCAAGTGCCACAAGTATGTTAATTGAAAAATGTCCATAAAACGTAGCAATCTCAAAAATTTTTAAGAGACTCTATTGACGGGTGTTAAAGACAAGATAAATCTGTTCCTTGTATTACGCATAACTGGTCGTAACTCTGGGCGCAAGTACCTCGGCTGCAGCGGCGGCGGCGGCAGTCTCGCCTCGACATCCTCTTTATTTTCAGGCGCGCATATACAGGCGGCGCGCGGCTCCATTACCGTTTATTTCCTAATGCCATTAAAACGCGCGAGCGCGCGCCAGAAAATCAACAAAACAAAGGCGATCCCCGAGAGTGGAAAATCGATTCGGCGGAGCTCACTCTCGGAAAACTAGTTTCTCTCCCCCGACAATGTTTCTACAAATTGCGCGGCTTTACGGTAAATGACGTAATCAAGTATCTTTATCGGTCGGCGGAGCGCAGTGCGTCAGCTAAGGAGGTGCGCCGACGACGCGACTCCCGGTATTTACGGATGTCACGCTCCGAGTCTGCGTGCGCGAAGGAAGCTCCCGCAGGAAATTCCGGCAGACGAAGAGGAGGAGGAGAGAGCGAGAGAGGGACTTGCTCCTCAAGCCCTTCTGTCTCGCGTATGATATTAAACACTATAATTATTATTTAAATTCCAGTAGGATGGCTCCCGGTGTTGAGCTCGCTCTCTCCCGGCTCGGCTCGCTTGTCCTTCTCTCTTTCTCCTCGGACTGGTCCGCCGCTCGCTTATCCTGTTCGCTCCTGTTTCCCTCTTTTTCTCCTCCCCCCGCGCCGCTGCAGTTGCTCGTCTCTCGTCTCTTTATTCCGAGGCCTCCTCTCTTTCGCCCGGTGCACTCGGCGCACTTTTTGCTCCTGCTACCCCTTCGGAATTCGCTTTGCTCGTGCGCTCATGCGACGGCGAAGACGACGTCGGCGGCGGCGGCGGCGGCGGCGGTCGCTCCGCCCGCGCGTAGGCGCGCACATCAGGTCTCTCTCTCTCTCTCTTTCCCTCTCGCTCGATGTCCGAGAGAGGGACGAGGAGGGAGAGATGCGAGGGAGAGGTAAGACCGGCAAGCGGCGCGGCCACCATCAGATGGTTTATTGCCGGGACCTGACCCCATGTAATCACTATAAACTATACCTTCCTTCTTGCGAAGCCGGAGCCCTATACCTACGTGCCCGTATTAGGTGCCATTACGGCCGTACAGGAGGCCGCCCTTTCCCTCCTTTTTTCCTTCTCTCTCGCCAGCTCTTTTATCCGCCACCTCCCCCCCCCTTTTTCCTTTTAGATTCCGCCGCCTCGTTTCCGCGCCTCTCTATCTCTCTCTCCGCCGCGCTCTTTTAATAAATTAATTGAAAACGACCGAGTGAATAAGGGAAAAGTGCCGCGGGAGTCGAGGCCTTCCATCATCCGAATAAGCAATCTGAATTCAAACAAGTTGTTTCCAATAACAAATCGGGCATAAATCAAAAGCCGCTCCGCGCAATAACATCGCCTACTGCATTGGAGGCATCATTCATGGCGATTCCCCGGCCGTGCCGAGAGAGAGAGAGAGAGAGAGAGAGAGGAGCGGGAAAAAGAAGCAGAACAAGAGGAAGAGGATCGCGCGCGAGGGAGCCTCGCTGAATGAACCCGACTGCTTATAAATGTATCGCATGTGGGCCAGGAAGGAAGGGGGATGCCGCTCGCGCGCCCGCGCGGCTGTAGTTTCGTATATCCGCTAGAAGAAACGCCGCAGCGCGCCGAGAGCTCCCGGGACCTTGGATGCAAATAATAGCGGCGGCGGCGCAGAAAAACAATGCGCGCGCCCGGATTCAATACCGGTAGCGAACGGCCGCCGAAGCGAAAAGGTAAGCGCGCGAGAGCGCGGAGAGTCAGACTCCCGGAGATCGTGCTTTGTGGGTGGGCCACGTCCGCGTCCCCGCGATATGTACGTGGCCGCGAGGGCCCGGACCGCATAACTCGCTTCTCTCCTCTCTCTCTCTCTCTGCCTCTCTGCCTCTCTGCCCCGAGAAATGTATGTGCGACTACCGCTGCCGTTCCCCGGCTGCTGCACCAAATACAGCCTCCTGAATCGATGCGTACACTCGATGAATGCGAGTTATAACTGCATATACGTGCCCGGCCGCTGTCCGCGTCCCCGGACCGTCTCTCCCAGCTTTATTGGAGCAATTAGTCTCTGGATTTTTGCCTCCTCGCATCGGAGAAGCGGCTTAGATCGCGAAAAAAATCCGCGAATTGCTTGTTAGGGCTCGCTCGGGGAACTCGGCGTGGCGCCGGCTCGTCGGAGCAAAAAAGCCGGCCGAGGGTAGCAATGGGCACTCCGTCGCTTACCGGCTCTTAAGTAGACGGGGCTCCGGTAGCGGCAGCCTCTCCCGCGCCCGTATTATTTGTACTATTGTTGGCTCGTGACTTGCAGCGCGAGAGCCGCGCGCGCGAGGAGGTTTCCGCCCACCGCTAAGCAAACATCGCAGCTCCTCTCTCGCCCCCTTTTTCCCATCTAGGCGCAGGCAGCGCACCCCGCCGCCGCCGCCGCCGCCGCGATCGTCAACACAAACACGCACGATCGACGAAAAATACGTACTCGAGACGAGCCGCGCCAGAGACGAGAGGATTTCGAGAGGAAGGGAAACAATGATCTCCGCAGTCTGCCTTCGCTTTGGCTGCCGGTTCTCCTCGCCTCCGGAGCTAGGAGATCCGGCAGCTAGCTTAGAAGAAGTGAGTTTGCGAAATTGAGAGAGAGAGCTCTGTTTTGAGGGCCTTCTTTTTATCCGACTCTTGTTATCGCCGTTCGGAGGTAGATTAAACAAGCTCCACTATTTGGGATCCTACTTTATTTTTTTTCTTTAAAATAAACTTTATAATAAACTTATCCAACAATGTACCGTGGCGTGATGAAATGACACTGCGTTTAAAAGAGTCGAATACTTGAAAAAGCCAGTATTTAATCGTCGGATTCCAAGGTAATATCAAGCGCGCCAGTAGTAATTAAATTCCGAGCAGTAATCAATTTGTCAACGCGAGCTAGATCCGCGAGAGAGAGAGAGTCGAGCCCGAGGAATTCAGTTTTCTCGCAACACGCGCCGGCAAACTCGCCGTAAGCAAATGTCGCCGCTCTCGCGCAAGCTCGCGCATATAAATGCGCGATTGGCCGAATTTTTATACCAAGCTCTCCCAAGGCTGCCTCGCCGATGCTTTGGAAAAAAAGAAAAAAAAAACGAATCCAGGCGGTCCGCGAGAGGGGTCCTGCATGCGACCTCGTTCCGCGCGCGTACAGCGTTGCATCACTGCGCTCGCGCGCTTGTTTCCTGGAGCGGTCCCCGATAACCAGACGCGACGTTGGAAAACGGGCTGCCGGAGAGCGAGCCGAGATAGACACGCACCAGTTGTCGGAGAAGCCGGGGAAACCCACGCAATCGCACACCACGCACACCGAGGCAGGTGCGCGCGAGGCGCAACTCAGGTGTGCGTTCCCGCGGCGGAGGCTGCAGGCCAGGCCGCTGTATGTATACCCGGGCACCCGCCGACTACGGCGAAAAGAGGCCATCTCGGGCAGTGCCACTTAGATTTGATGGAATGCAAGTATCTCTCGCTCTGCTTTGGAGCCTTCCCAGGCCGGACCGTCGAACGTTTCTCCGATTTCTGTGTCGAGGATCCTTACGATAAGAAAGTTGCCCGCGCGGCTGTTTCTTCCGTGATTGAATAAATTTTCTAGTTTTTTTTTTTCGGCGCTCCCGAGATCAATTTAAGGTTTATCATATTTGCTTTTGATTCTACTGAAGTACGTTGTGAAAAATATTAAGCGTTCCTTGTTAAGTAAAGTTGGTAATAATATTGTTTCTTTAAATTACTTTTATGGATACCAAGCGTCGAGTGCATTACAAAATAAACGTACAAGAAAGATAAATAATTTTAATGGCAGGGGTAAATCAAGCTAATGCGAAAATCTAAACGTTTGATTGTAAATAACTATTTCGCCACAATTGTACATTAAAATAATAAAACAGCAATAAAAGTAGCGATATCTATTTATCTACACGGGTAAAGTTTAATGTAACTAATGCCGTCGTGACAATGGCGCGTATACGAGCAATTCTCGCGACGCAATACGACTTTTGCTAAAAGCCACTTTTTTTTTTTAACCGGAACGATAGTTGTTGACCATTGAGGCGGTTAAAGTTTATTGCTGAGGTGTTGACATTTACTATACCAACTGACTAACATGGAGGCTCTGTCCTTGAAGAAAAGGAGTGACTGGAGGTGTCGATTCGAAATGAAAAATCTTAATGGGACCTTGTATATGTCACGTAATTCAACCTTGCGCATGCATGCTCCTCAGGAATATTATGCATATAACTCTTTCAACATTGATTAACGTTTTCTTTTTTTTTCTAAATTGGTAATTAAATTAAGATTTAGCGTGACAAAATGGCTTTGGAGCTTCGGCAATAGTACATCGCCGAGGAAAGTTTAATCTGAAATTTTCTCGTTTGCAGTGTTTTATCTTTACAATCCTGTTGATCCTTTATTGATACTAAAGTATCGTAAATTAACATACTGAAATTATTAATATGATAAATTATGCGCGAACACAAGTTTATCAAAACAGTTTATCAGATGTTTAAAATTTTAATAAGTTTGAATATTTTAAGTAAAATTTATCTAAACGGTTAAATTCTATAATCACTTTAAAACCATTAACCGATTACCGAAACGATTATCAAAGCGAAAGTGAATAAACGAAAAACATAAAAAGCGCAAGTATAAAGAAAAGTTTATACAGCGGTTTATTACTTAATGAAGACCAACTGAATCGAGTGTGTCCTTGTAAAGGTGAACTTTCAAACGAAACGGCTTTTTCTTTAGTGCAATCGGGACGCGTGAAGTGACAGACATTCTACAATCTATTTCGAAATATCTCGGGCTGTTTACGTATTATTAGAAGCCCGAGTATCATTATACCCACGTCAGTCAAAGGCTGTCTCCCTCCCCAAACAGCGGCGGTCCTCCCCGAGGTCCGAGCACACCAGAGGCCGTGAAATATTCGAGAGCGGGGCCGGCAATCTACGCCAAATATTTTTCCATCGCGCGCGCCTTCCCTTTTTTTCCGGGCCCTCGTGTCTCTCCGCGGGAAGCTCTCTCTCTCTCTCTCCTCTCTCGCAGTCCCGCACGTACACGTCGAAAGCATCATTTATAACCAGCAATAGGCGGATATAATAGGCCCCGGCCGCCGCGCGCCTCCAGACAAAGAGGCTGCGATTGACCAGATATGGATCCGCGATAAAGGATATATCCGACGGGCTTTTCCCGAATAAAAGCATATGGGGACCACCGCCGCGGACAATGATGCGCGCGCGCGCAGGCGCAGAGAGCCCTCGTAAAGTGGGCTCGCTGAACTTCGAGCGCGGCTCTTATCTCGTCCTTTTCTCAGGCTTAATCTCGCTCCCGCTTGGATTTATTCTCATCGAAAAGCGGCTCCTTTTTAAAGCTGCTTTTTTCAAAGACTGTCTGCACTCTCGCAATAACTCAAAGTTTCAATTTCGGTCGAAACGAGCTTGGCCAACGGATAATAATTAAGATTTCGATAGTTTCGTTACTCAACGCGCGGGGGAAAATCAATTAAAACAACGTGGCAATTATTAATTTTTGAGCGCAACACATTTTTCCCGCACTCTTCTCCCATTCACAGGAGGAAACGTATAATCACGCGCATCCTACAATAAATCTCTATTAAGTGCGCGAGCTGCGCGCGCGCGCGCGCGCTCGTAAATTAAATTTTCTAAAATAATGTCTCTATAAAAGAGCGCCGCGCGGCGAGCAAAGTTACGCGGGGAGAGAGGTGGTTGCTCGCTCAATGAAAGAGAGGCGAGAGCGAGAGCGAGAGAGAGAGAGAGAGGTGATGATAATGATAAAGCTCGGGGAGAGCGAACCTGATTTGACGCGTAGGCGAGCCTCGGACTCCCTTTGCTCGAGGAGCAAAAGGATGCGCGCGGAGAGCGAACGACTCGGGGTACGAGGGAGAGAAGGAACGATAGGCAAATCTTGCGCTCCGGAGCCTCGCCCTTTTCTCCACATGCGACGTCTATGCCCTCTCTCTCTCTCTCTCTCTCTCTCTCCACGTGCGTACGTACCCACTAACCCATAATTAGAGGCTTTTGCAAATTATATGCGCGAACGTGTGTCCCCTTGGTAAAATATCGGCTTAATAATAACAGTTGGAGAGCACCGCAATTATCGCTGCGCCCGAGAAAGAGAAAAAGAGGCACTGATAGAGACCCCCGAGGAAGATGCGCGCGCGCTCGCGCCTTCTTCCCTCCGCGCGATTCGCCTTTGTTGCGAGAGAGGAGAGCCCTGCTCTAATAGGCGATCCCCCGAAAACCGAGGAGAGCGAGGGGGGAAGGGGGGACAGAATAAAAAAAAAAAAGGAGCACGCCACACAGCCTTACGACTCTGTCGGGGACCGGAAACGACGTGGGCGTCTAACATGTTCTGCGCTGAAGGCGCGTCACGAGGAAACTTTCGAATGGGGGCCTTGTCAATGGGATTTCGGATGATAAAGCAGAACGCCTAAGAGCCGAGGATCGTCGAGGAGAGAGAAAAACTGTGGATCGTGTATGAACGCACACACCGAGCCGATCGACTCCTGCCGGGAGAGGCAGCTCTCTTCTCCAAACGATGATTTTCGACTTTTTACTCTCCGCGGGCGAATCGGTAATCTCTTTTTACGATTAAGTAGGTGATTACTACACACCTCGGAGCCAGGCGGCTTCTTATTTTTTTTATCGCGCTAAGCTGCGTAGCCTCGCGGGGTTTAGACCTTTTGCTTTGGCAAAGAGGTATTATCGTTATTTATATGCTTATTAAGTATCAATACGGTAATTCTAGCGGAAATGACGCAACACTCCGCGGTGAATTGTGTCTGTACGATCTTCTAATTATTTTAAGAGTTCATTGAATCGAGTCGAAAAGAAGTGTATATCTATCCGGAACGAGGGTGAAAAAATAATGACAAATGGTATATACTGCTTCATTCCTGTATTCAGACTAGACTCAGCAGCTTTTCACAGAGCAGAAATACAGTAGCCAGCAACTCTATTGAACTTTCCCCGCGGAGATACAAGCGACGGTGTACAGATACTTTTTGGCAGATATACGCGCTAAAGGTGAATTATTGGTTTTCGGGAAAGCAAAGTCCCGCGCGATTAGATACAAGTGAGATATCAAAATCCGCGATTTACCAAGAAGTGCACGCTCTCCGGAATCATAATCTCCCTTTCGCTTTCCGTAAGGTGCGGGGCAATAATTATAAATCAAGCGGGACAGGGAGAGAGAGAGAGAGAGAGAGAGAGAGAGAGAGAGAGACATTTTTCTCCGGACTAGTTTTATCGCGCTGCGCGCGCGCGCGCGGGTACTTTTTGCTCGGAAATTCCACGTTTATTTCATTACGTCGTAAGGTGCTCCCGCGTATATATAGGAGGCGGCCGCCTCCGGTGGGGGAGAGAGACGCATCGGCGCACCGGTTGCTTTCGAGCGTTGGCACGGTGCATCCATAAAGCAAATTAATGCCTGCGCGAATAAAGGAGCACGAGGAGGAGGGAAGAAAATCGCGCGCTGATGAAAAAGACGGCAATAAAAGTAACGCGAGCGCGCCGCAGGAGAGAGAATCGCCACCGACGAGAGCACCTCGACGAGAGAGAGAGAGAGAGAGAGAGAGAGCGGGAGAGCTGCTGTTTTGCCACTTATAATTATACAGGGCTCGTTTTTCGTCCGGGGCCCGCCGCCGCTCCCTAGGCCCCCGTCGTAACCTATGCGCCGGCCTTTTTATTGGATAATTGCTAATTAAGCCGGGTTAAGCAGCCCCGGTAGCCGGGCAACGCTTTCTTGCCCCGTCAGGCTCCTCGACCCGTCGTCGTTCCGCGACTCGCTAATTTAATTTGCGGTTTCGTCTCGTTCATCCTCTCCGGCCGGCTCACCTGAATCATTCGCCGGGACGGGGGCCTTGGACATTGGGATATTCCCCCGCCAAGCCAAGCCAAGCGCCTTCCTTTTTCATTCATCAGCGCGCGACCTGCTTTTCGATTGATCCATTCATTCGGAGAGCCGCTGGTGAACATTTACCTCGAGCTATTTTTTTCTATACACTCGGACTGATTTCGTTCTGACGTTTTCTTTCTAATCGCTTCGAGTTTTTTCAAGCTTTCGTATAGTGCATGGTAGTTTCGTCATTTATAAAACAAACAATCGTAAAGTGTATATTTTTCTTTCGTTTGTTACTACATAAGCTATGAGAGCAGTATTAGAAAAATTTCAATGAAAACTCGATTTCTATAGAACCACTTACTTATACACCTTCACACCAATTTGTTACGAGTTTATTAGGTATAAATAACAAACTGTTAATTACCGATCTTAAAATATAGTTCGCTATACAATCTAAAACTTAATAGTGTATACCGGCAAATAATTTTTCACTTAGTCATAATATTTTCGCAACGATACTCTGAATTACCGCAATAGTACATTTCAAAGAATGAATGCGTTGAACTCGTACACGCAAGTGTTCGCCGCTAGTCACGTGCTCGTTCATTGAATCAGTAAAGAGCGTCGCTGCTTACCGACAATCTCCCGCGAGGAAGCTCAGTGAATGAACGGACGAGAGGCAGGTATTGAAAGCCGCTCGTAAGTCGAGCGGAAACAAATTTCCGAGGCACGTCCGTACAAAGAGGCAATCCGGCGCAGATTCCTCCGACCGATTAGACAAGTTGTAAACACGGAGCCGTAGGTGTGGGCGCCGAGGAAGAGAGAGAGGGACAATAACCGAGAGCGCGTTAGATGACCCGGCCTGTGACCTCCATCTGTCCGTCCGCGCGATTCCGCGGCTCAGCCTCGAAGGCTCTTCCTCGCCTCTTTTTCCATTCAAGTCCTCTCTCCGCTCCCCCGTAACTCTCTCGAGCAGGAGGAGGAGGATGACTCGGGGCTTTTGGCTTTTACGAGGCGACGACGACGATGACGACGACGACGGGGAAGTCGTGTTCTCTATAAGTGCTGTACTACAGCGCGGAGCGCGCCTAAAGCGAGAGCAAACATCGCGCGCGCGGCTTACCGCGGTGTATTGTATCGATGGCCGCGCGGCGGCGATGGGATTCTGGCACGCGAGAAACGGTCGAGGAGCTTTTTGTGTATATACCACTCGCGATTAATTTCCCATGGCGAAGAAGCTCTCTGCGGCTTCGTTATTTTTCGACAATAGCAAATGGCTCCTTTATTTATCGCTTCGGAGCTCGCTCGCTTAGCGGCCCGCGGGTAGAACCAGCCGGGACAGAGAGAGAGAGAGAAAAGAAGTAAAGGAAGGATAAAGGGAAGAGGAGAAAAAGTACAGAGGCGCGCTCATAATCCATGGCATTGTCGAGTCTCGCGCGGCGACTTTGGCTCGAAAGGGCGGCCACTCTCGTTCCTTGCTTTTTTCTCTCTCTCTCTCTCTTTCTCTCTCGGCGCACCACGCGCCTCCACTTTCTTTGTCTCTCTCTGGCACGCAGGTAGGTACTCATCAAAATGTGTCTATATACCTATTTACATGGGTCTTGGCGCCCACGTAAGAAGGTTGGCAAGAGACCCTTTGTTCCGGCCTCCTTCCTTTTGCTCCTCTTTCGCGAGCGCACCTCCAAACGCGTCCCTCCCCTTTCGAGAATCGCCGTCTCTCGCTCGCCTCGACTAATCGAGGGACCTCGCGGATAGGGTGACTTTGCACGCCGCGCGAGCTTACTCCGCTGGCGACGCAACAATGCACCTCCTTCTCTCATTGTTACGAGCGGCGCGGGCCCGACGACGAGTGAAAAAAAAAAAAGAAATCGAAGAAATCAATCGCGATTTCGATATTAAGACGTACTTAAAGATACATAAAGAGCGAGAAAAATTTAACAAGTCCGCCGCTTGAGGAAGCTGATCCGCGCGCTGTTTGCCGTTAATTAAAACGGACGCGATACCGTTCCTTTTTCTATAACCGACAAGCGTGATGAATTGCAGACTACGAATTTGTACGTTGTACGCAATATTTCTTTGCCAGCGTGATTTTCTCTTTCGTTCTCTCTCTCTTTCTTCGGCTCTCTTCCTTTTCAAAGACAATAGAGTCGTCCGAATGCGAGGAGGTGCGTAGGCGGACCAGACAGACGTTAACCTTTGCGTTAGGTCCTTCATTCTCTTATAATTTCACCTTCGACTCTTTTTGTTATTGATAATACAAGCCCAGGAATTATGTATTTCCCTTGATGATTTCTAATTATACGCGAGTTATGAGTTCGCGCAACCAATGCCTCATTGTTGCGGGCTTTCATTCATTACTCGGCGGGCTAATTAAATTGTCCTCAAAAATCCTCTGACTTACGATTATATGAACCTGCAAGTGATTACAGCGTTTCAAGCATTATAGATTATTTCTTGCACGGCCAATTATAAAAAAGAAAATCCACCGAAATGCCTATACTTATATCACCGAGCTTAAGTTATAACACATTGTTGTGCAGTCATTCCTTTCACTCACAGTGCAACGATCATTAATGTTTTCCTTCATATTTAATATTATCCTTGCCGCGAGTTTTTAGGCTCTTAAAAAGGGCGGCAAAGCTTTCCGTATAGCAATATTTTAGAAAATACACTGCAGAGGCCGGTAACTGAATGTAGCATGATCTACTGGAGTCTCGAGTGAATCCCTCAAGTAAAACGGCACGAAAGTATCATCCCGAGCCGCGATAAAACGATTGCCGACGATATTTGTTCTCTCCGCGAGCTTGAATTCCTGCAGAGAGCCCAGCCCGCCAGGCGCAGTTAAAGCGAGCCCGGGAAAAAAGGCACGCGGGCAGAAAAAGCGCTCTGGGGCTGCGAGTCGCGGGCCAAGAACGACGGCAAAAAGAGCGGCGAGGGTGCAGGACTCGTGCCGCAGCTCCTTGTTTCTCTCTCTCGCTCTCTCGCTCTCCGCAGCGAAGAAGCAAAAAAAAAAAAGGGGCGGCATGCACGAGTGGCGCTCTCGATGGAAAAATTAATAGAATCATTTCAACGAGCTGCTCGCTCGGCCATGGAAAGCTGCCCCCGTCCCGCTCCCTTTTACTATTGCGGATTGGCCTGAGGTCACGGCTCTCTCTCTCTCTCGCCAGGGGTGGGTGGAAATGGAAAAAAATAGCAGAGACCCGACCGCCGGGGCGCTTTTTCCTTCCTCAGCTCGGGCAGAAAGATTCGATGAGTGGCTTCGCAAAGCGTGAACGATTCGATAAGGTTTTCGCATTTTTATTTAACGCCCCGCGGCACCATATTCGCGCGCGCGCGCCGCGCCAGGAAATTCAAACTTGTTAATTGAAACTAAAAGTAGCCGCTGCACCGGCGAAGGGAGAGAGCTCACTTAACGGAGAGGAGGCCGCAGTCGCCGCGCGCGGCTGCAATTTCGCTCGGGCAGCCGCGTATTACCTATAGCGAAAGATATTATTCCCCAACAAAGACACAGAGATTGTCCATTATGCTGGCTTGGTGCCTTGCTCGCGCGCGCGCGCGCGCGCTGCAATGGGTTTAAATATTCAAATGGGCGCTCGGTTTTAAAAGCTCGCTCGGCGCGTGCGTTTCTCCGCGGACTTAGATGAATCGTAAAGAAGAGGAGGCCCCGATGGAGATGCCGGGCTCGTCGCCGCGCGCTCCGCGAAAAAGAGACCGAGAGGAGATTTGTGGCCGGGAGAGAGAGAGAGAGACGAGGGACGAAAGAGGCGCGTAGGTAGCTCGTCCGTGGCAGGCCGTAAAACTACGCTGAAACGAGAATGACGATGCCCCTCTCTCTCTCTCTCTCTCGCGGTCTGCAACTTCTATTTCGAGAAGCGCATGACCCCGGAAACGAATGGAGCCCGGCGTATAATACGCGCCGCCGCGGAGAAAGCCGGATCCTTCCTTCTTTTTTTTTTTGCAGCGGGCGCGCGGGGCACGTACGTAAACTCGGCTCTCTCGCTTATTTCGTTTCCACTCGTCTCGGTTAAGACGTTATACCGAGAAGCCGGCATGTCGTGCGTACGTACGTTACCTGCCGCGCGTATATACCATACGCGGTACGCGCCTTGGCCGCGCGCGGCTATTATTTCGCCGGCCGGCTGCGGGCGCCTAGAGAGCCTAATGGCACTGCTCGCCGCGCGAAAACCCGTAAAGCTCGGCCGAGGAGACTCTCGCCGCGGCGGCGGCCTCTCTACCTGTTGTTCGCCGCCGAGCGGCCGGGGGCGGATTTTTCCCACTTTGCCGTGAAATCGTAATTGCGCGACGCCGAGAGCCCGGACTAAATGGACTAGTTCCTTCTCGGAACGCTTCGCCACTTGACTCGCTTAGCGCTAAGCAGTCGCGGGAAAAATCTGTTATCGCGCGCCCGCTCGTTTTTTTGTTGAAAAAAAAAAAAAAGGAACGAAACTGCTTTGCATACTGCGCCGGCTCGTTTAAAAAGACATCCATTAGCGAGGTTTAATAAAAGGAGGTATAAGGAAACCGCCTATGAATCCAAGGCTCCGCTATTGCTCCGGGCGCAGCCATTAATCTCCGAATTCATTACCGCTCGATCGATGCCGCACGCAGAAGCACACGCGGGACGGCGAGGCGATGCCCCCCTTTTTTTCCAGGATTTCGCCCCTAGATCAGGGCCACCTCAGACTAGCGTTTTTCTATCCGGCTTCCCCTTTTCTTCGTCTCTCTCTCTCTCTCTCTCTTCGGATTTTAAAGGGAGGATGACTCCGGCGTCGGCGCGTGCTGGGGAGAAAGAGAATTTTTCTTTCTCTTTAACGGAGGGAGTGGTCCTACGTGTCGGACCGGGGCTGCTTTTCCTTTCCCCCCCGCGTGCGGCAGAGCTCTCCGATCGCCTTCGATCGACGAGCCGGAGCCTCTTATTAAAAGTCATTTCTCCCGGTTAAGCGAGAGAGAGAGAGAGAGAGAGAGCAGAGCGTTTCGTTTAAGTAGCAGCGCCTCGCGGGTGATTTATCACGCTCGCGAAACCTTATCCCCGCGCTAACTTTAATGACGCGTTGCGACGGGGCGCTTTTTCTTTTTCTGCTCAAGAGAGCGGCCCATAATACAAGGCGGCTCTTGTTCCGGTAATTTTCGCGCAATTTATATCTATGGAGCGACAGGCGGCTCGTACCGGGCGGGGCTCCCGCGCCGGTAATCTCGAGTGCTCCTCTCCGCGTCTTTATTGTCTGGGCAAACTTTTTCCATCGCGCCTTCGTTCATTTGTCTCGGGCCTCGTTCCTGGCCTCCTCCTCCTCCTCCTCCTCGCCGCGGCGGTCCGTCGTCCGCGTCGCGCGCGCACAGCCCGCCGGGTATTTGGTCTATTAATCCTGCCTAATTTTTCGGAGCGCGACTAAAAGCCCCCAGCTTGTCTCTCCCGATAGCTCGCGGACGAATCTATTACGGCACCGGGCATTTATGCCCGTTTCGTTCTTTGCGACTCATCCCCCCCACCGACGGGAGCGTTATGGCGTGTCTGTGTCTCTGTGCATACGCGGCCATGCACGGTTGTGTGCGCGTGCAGCGCGCTCTTCCTTCGGTCGCGGAGCCCAGGCACATTGCAGCGCGCGCGCCCACCGTCTATATGATACATACGAGGGTCGTTATGTTTTATGGCTAATTGTTTTATTATCTTTGACATATTTCCAGTTTACGGCCGCGCGGACCGCCGTTTTGTTTCATGGCTGTCTATTGTGTGTGATGAACGCCGCTTTATGTGCCACCCTGCGCAGCCTCTCTCTCTCTCTCTCTCTCCCTCTCTAGACACTTTTTCATCCTTCTCTCTCTCTCCCGCGCTCCACGGGCATTGCACTGCGCAGCCGAGCTCGGCGAATTATAGAGAAAATAAGATACGAGCCTGATGAGATATTTTTACACTTTTAATGCGTGCTATTATTGCCGGGGCAGTGGCAAAAAGTGGATCAAAGCTCGTGTGTGTGCCTGCTGCTTTGACTTTTACACGCGGCACAAGAGATTTAAAACTCGCCGATTTTTTGCCACTCTTTGCCTTTTTCATTATATTAGCATACAAAGAAATACTCTTGAGCGATTCTTTTTATAGGGCAGTTTTTATGTTCATGCCCGAATGATTCATTGGGCTTTAATGGCGCTCGAGCGAGAACACAAACGTTAGATATGCAATAGTATATATATACAAAAGTAGTAAAAATGCAGGGGACCCTCTCGAAAGCATCCGTCATCGGGGTCCAAGGAATCGATGAGTTTGCAAAGTGGGGTAAGAAGGCGCTCGCGAGGCAACGGGGGCAGCGGACGAAGTACTCCGTCGCAGGGCGGAAAAGGTCCCGTCTTGGCGTGACGATGCGCGTCCACTTGTCACCTCCTCGGGACCTCCCCGACATTCCAAGGCTGGAGGGACATCTATCAGGCCTTCCCTCGCAATTGAGCCAAGTGCGCGCCAACTCCTCGGGGCTCTCCCTCTCTCTCTCTCTCTCTCGGACGGGGAGAACGAGGAGCGACAAGCGAGACAAGCCCCGCCGACAGACAAACGAACGGAAAGTGGCTTTAGCCCGGCATTCTTTTTGCTATAGGTATGCCAATATATCGGACTCGGGCCGAGCCGCCGCGCCACCCCTAAGGCAGAGCACCAAGGATATACGTGACGCCTCGCGAGAGAATGCAACGCGAGCCCGGGAAAAAGGCTACTGCCACTGGATCGGCGGGCTCTACTCTCCGCGGAGACGTGAGCTTTTATATATACCGGAGCTTCCGTTCCTCGCTCGGGCATTTTGATAAATCGAGCCGCGACGGATGGCGAGTATTGCGCTTCGACTGCAAGCGCCCGCGGGGGGTATCGAGGAACTTTGGTAATTGATACGTTTCGACGTTATTTACCGCTCTAGTGCCTTATTAGGGCTATTACTCAGGAATTAGAGATTTCTCTTTGCGGAACTAATTTCCGAGAAAGGAGCTTATTGATCGCGCCTCTTTATATATAGACAATTTCCTGAGCTTTTGTAAGGATATATATACGAAGCAATATTAGTGCAAGCAGGTTATTCATTAGCTGTTTGTCAGTTGAACGTTCAACTATATGAATATTACAAGAGTCAATTTACATGAAGTACATAAAGTTTATAAGCAAAATTTGACGAGATACAGTTGTCGGGAATGCGGTTACTTGACTCTGACCGAAATTGCAGTTTAACTTAATTTTATTAGTCCCCAATCAGAGCGAGCAACCGCAGCGAAGAGAAAAAGAGCCCGCAGTCTTTGTCGAATGGAAAGCCGGCGGAGAGGAGGACAGACTTCGGTGGGGGACGCACTCGCAAAGTGCGTTGCCTTAGAGCCGTCGAGGTTGCGCCTCTCTCCCGACTCTTGACACCCGAGAAGTATAAATCAATGTCTGTTCGCGGTGCAGCGTGCATATCGTATCGTAACGCGTCCTCGGAAGACCTCGATATATATCCCAGTGCGCGCATGTACGCGCAGGCAGCCACGCACGGGGAGAGAAAGAGAGAGAGAGAGAGACTCGCTGGGGTCATCCGCGGACATACATCATTTCCGGGCCGCCAGCTTCGCTTCGCCTCTTTTCGCGCTCTCTGTCTCTCTCCTTCTCTCTCTCTTTTTCTCTCTCTCTCTCTCTCTCTCTGCCTCGACGCTCCGTTTCGTCGATCCTTTTCCATTTCTTGCATGAATTCTTCTCGTAAATCTGCGGCACGCAGCGGAAGCCTCTCTGTTCTCTGTCTTTTCCCGCCCAGACAAATAGCCGCCGTACACACATTACTTATATCCCCGTATCCCGGAGCGGATTTTCGTATGACTTTATTATTAAAGCTCGAGAGAGAGAGAGAGAGAGCGAAATTTTATCTCCTCGCGGACGATTTTACACTCTCTTAGATAATCACAACCTTTCACTCGAGCGCCTCTTGCCAATTTCGCGAAATATTATAGCTCCGAGAGTTTTTGCAAAAAAGTTGCGCGCAAAGCCCGGAGAGCTCCTTGCTTTAATTGAGATGGATAAGCGAAACCTAACATTTGTAAAGCGCGCCGAGTCCGAGGGAATTCGTCAGAAAAATCGTAAAAAGCCAATAAAAGGATAAACAAATTTTCGAATAATTATCGTCTTGCGGCGGGTCATCGCGGGCAGAGAGGAGAACGAGCGAGGTTTTTTGGGGGGGATTCTCGAAATTCCGGCGAGAACGATAGAGTGCGAACTCGCATCGGCCGCGCATCGAGCGTACATATAAAAGAAGTTTTTAGTTAGTCGCTCCGTTATGGGTATTTCGGCTCTTGATTAGGGGTCATTAGAGGGAGTCTCTCTCTCTCTCTCTTTCCTCTCCTCGGGGTTGTCCCTGTGGTTTTGTCGGGGATAGAGAGAGAGAAAGGAGTCCGGGGCCAGAGGTTCGCGCGCTGCAGTTTAACTTCGGGCGTGTGGGCTGTTTTACTTTCGATGTTTTTGAGCCCTGCGGTCCCGAGCGTAGAAGAAGCGCAACGTGTTATTATGCGTCTGGGCGAACGCAGTGGAAGACAGAAGGAAAGAAGAAGACGGAAATCGTACTCCCTCTCTCGCGGAGCGTCATTCCCTTTTTACCTCTCGGTGGAAATTAATTTCGAGCCGGACGACGACGAAGCGAGAGAGAGAGAGAGAGAGAGAGAGAGAGAGAGAGCTGCATGCTCGCGCTGTCGCGTCGGGATGGCGCATAATTCAAAGTACAAATTGACGGAACTCGCCTCGTCTCGGCGAGGCGAGAAGCCCGGAAAAAAGTGACAGGCTTGAGGAATCGCGAGGCGAAGCGCCAAGCCGGGGCTTTTACTGCGATGATTATAGCCGGCCCGAGAGGAGCTCCGTTGGCGCTTTAGGCCAGAACCTTCATTATGTGAGGATACTTGCCCGTTGCCGGCGCAGCCGCTTATATATTCAATAGAGGAGCGACGATCTTCCGAGAATCCGGCAAGCTTTTTGGATAATGGAACGTCGAATTGGGATATAACGTGTCTTAAATTGTCTAATGGCTGACCGAAGGCGCGCGCGTTCCCCCCAAGGTTGGCCTATTTTTCGGAAGACAGACCAGCCCGCGCCGCCTGCCCTCCAGTGAGATATGCCCTTCTGCATCTCGCGAAAGGTTAAAAAGCCTGCCGGTATATAAATGGCGGAGATGTGTATCTAGGAAGATTTTTCGGGGGTTATTTGCCTACTTTGTCCGATGGGATGCGCCCGCAGACGGTCTCACGGTACTCTCGAAAATTATCGGAATCCGCTGAGAAAAAAAAAGGAAGGGACTTTCGACCCGAGGAATGTTTCGTTAAATCTGCCTTCGCAGTTCATTCAACTGCTTATTACGAGCATTCTGAATCAATGGAAACTTTCGGTCCCTCATTTTACCTGCAATCTTTTACACAATGCTTCTCTCGATAACAAAGTATCTCTTAATCGCAGCGCGAAGTGGACGAAGGAAAATGAGCTGTAATTTTAGCGGCAGCTCGCGCTAAGTAATTGGTCAATTTAGTTTTCTCGTAAAACTGTGTGTTTGCAAACACCCCGAAGAGATAACGAAGCCCAAAGCATCGCCGAGATTTTTTTCGGATTCAAACACTTTTTGCCGCGCGCCCGCCGATGATTTACGGACGATATACTTTAAAGCGATTATATAAAAAATAGGTTGAATAAAACGCATAAAAAGCGACTTAGCTCTCGGCCGAGCTGCGGAGGAGGCAGAGAGCGAGAGCGGCGAACATTTATCACGTTTCCACGTAACAGTTTGAAAGCGCGTTCGACGCGTCGGATTTTTTTCTAGTTAGAGCGCGAGCCGTGCGGCGCGGCTCATTGTGAAAGGAAAAAAAAAAAAAAAAAGTTGTAGGAAGAAAAAAGCAACGGCTGCTTCATTTTGCCTAATGCGCGCGGCGCCGAAAGCAGCCGAGCCTATGCAGAAGCACGTACGTTTACCCCAGGGTACTTTGGGGGAGGAAGAGGTAGGAAGGCTGGAAGGGACGAGAGAGAGAGAGAGAGAGAGAGAGAGAGGAAAAAAGGGGGCAGAGAGAAGCGGCCGGGGGTCTGGGAGAAAGAATCGAGGCCGATCGATTTTTAAAGCAACCGCAATATTTGACAGCTACAAGCTCGGCCGTGGTTTCGGCGCCACCTGTTTCCAGCGTCCCTTCAAGCTCTCTCTCTTTCCCTCGCTACAAGCTAGCCGGAGAGTCAAAATGCGAAAGCAGAACCGCGCTACACGCGTTCCCACCCACACGGCCTCTCTCTCTCTCTCGCTTTCATTTGGCGAGACGAGACGTATACACGCCGCACGGGGGAATGAAGCAGCGTCGGCGGCGGCGGCGGCAGCAGCCTGGCCTTTTCCTGTGTTTCCGCGAATGCGAGAGCGACGGAGAGAGAGAGAGAGAGAGAGGGCGAGAGCAGTGCGCCATACCGGCAGACACGTCGCCAATAAGTGAACATCGCTCGCTCGTACTACACCCTTTGCCTCTCGCAAGCCGCGATCTTTCTCTCCCTCCCTCTCACACCGTGTATATATATGCGCGGAGCTGCTCGGCTGATCGCGACATGACGCAACGACTGCCACGACGACGCCGCTGATACTCCCCCGCGTGCGATAGTGCCAGCTTTTTTACTACGCACTGGGGGAAAGCTCCGACAGCGTCAAATCTTGACGTTATATCGAGGAGCAGGCAGTGTTTGCGGATGTCGCCAGACAGAGAGAGAGAGAGTCTGCGAGTCGCGATAACTAATTGCAGAGTGCTTTTATCGACGCTGAGATTCTGCCCCGTTCATTTGTCAGCTTTTTTTTTATTGAGCACATTCTTTTTTAATATGGCTGCTCGAATTGATGGTTTAGTGCGCGTCCGGAGAAAGCAGCTATTGGGAATCGCAGAAAATCACACCTCGACTTCAATCTCTAAAATGATACCTTTGAGTAGCATCGTACGTGCCAGCTACCTTCGGCAACCGCAACTATGTCCGGCACGTCGTCATTATGTTTAGGAACTTTCAATACCTATGCTTGGGCGCAAAACCGCCGAGGTCGACGCCCGGCTAAAGGCTACGTAACTACATTCGTCAAGTTTAATTTTTTCTACAAGCTTGACATCTATTTCGGTTAATTCGATCTAAAACGGCATTTAATGTAAATTCACGATTGAATTGAGAGCAGAAACTAATTCGACAGTTAGTCGCACTGGTCAACACGTTACTTCGATCGCTCATTTCCTCAAAAGTGTCTACTCGGCCTCGGAGGACGCGCGTCAATTTTGTTTTCGCGGAAGGCGGCGGTCGTCCCGTTCCTCGCCTCCTCGTCACCATCCCTCTCCTCCCCCCGCCGCGACATGCAAGTGGCGGCTCGAGATGATTCTAGGAAGCGCGCGAGATAAGGAGGTCGATAATAAGGTGTAAGTGGGACAGGTAAGCCGGCCGATAAAGAGTAGCAAGATGCCGCGGCGGCAAAGTTATGCGCGGGCACGCACATCGCTAATTCGAGCTTTCTGCCAGCCGAGGAGCCGCTGCCGCAAAATCGTTAACACCGCCGACGACCGGCCTCTCCTCCCGTCGAGTGCTATATAACCCGCCAACCCGACGTCATTCGCCGCCGCGCGCGGGTTATTGCGACAAATGACGTTTCGCTGCTAAGGCGTAAAAGCGTTATAAAATTGCAATGGCCTTCGAGAGAGCTGGATGTGCGATGAATTATAGATCGCCCTTTTCTCTAAAGTGCACGAGCCGCTGCATTTACTTTTTAACCCCCCTGCGACTGTAAGAGTAGTACCAGGTTCTAATTTCGAATCAAGCTCTTTTCAAAGCTTCTGTTTTTCAACGAAATTCCGAAGAAATTTCAAACGAGAGAAGCAAAAAGCTGAATTCGCAACTTTGATACAGAACGGCTAGGCGCAAAATAAAAAAAAAAAAGAGCGCAGATAAGGAATTAATATTATTATGAAAGGGCTTTGTTCGGTGCTTGCAATCTTTTCTTCGCCCGAGACGCGGATGTCGGGTGCTCGGGGTGGTCGGGGGAGGGGGGGTCGGGTCGGTGCTTTTCTTGCTTCTTAATTTGCTCGTTTCGGCAAGGACCCCCAGCGAATAGTAGTTTGCATATTTCAGCCTGGGATTTTTGCGCAGGTGGCGAGGGTGGATCTCCCCGGCCTGGACCGGGGGAATACACACTGCGGCTTTCAAACGCCCTGCCCCGGCGCCTTTTCGACGCGATGCGTACAAGTGAACTTTCAATGAAGCCTCGTTAGCCGAGCGACTGCGCCGCTCGCGTCGGGCGCGCTTCAGAGAGAGAGAGAGAGAGAGAGAGCTTCCTGCTTTTGAAAATTTCGCTTCCCGGCATTTTCGCCCGGGAATTTTCTGAGCTCGGTGCCTGGCGTTTCTTCAAATTCTCTGATTTCCTTTTTTAAGGCCTTATCAGGCGCGGTAAAGTCTTGTTCATTATTTATTCCAGCTTCGATCGACGCACAAAGCTGGAGGGGGGGCGGATATAGTTGGGGATCTTGAATAGTAATGTAAAGTGCAGGAACGAGATTTCGAATTATTTTCTGGAAAATGTGCATTTGTCGCGCTCGAGCAAAGAAGCGTACAGAAATTTATTTCCGCGTCGAAAGATTTGTAAGGAGGATTTATTAATTAATCTGGTTATTCAAATGCGATCTTTATTCACGGGGCGCCGTAAAACGTAGGCGAGTTTTCCGTTCGCTATTCGAAAGGTTAAATAAAGTTAATTTTAGGTAAACAATAAAGCACTCGGGCATCGGGATCGAACGACTTTGGTAATTGCAAAAGGCCGCGGCAGCGGCGCAGCGGGTATTATTTAATCTCGGGCAAAAATCGCCGTGATTATAGAGGAAAATCTTTGTCCAGGATCAAAAGCCGAAAGGGGTGAGGTCAAGAATGTCCTTTATATAGATTGGCCGTAACGGCGTATAAAAAGGAATATAAAGATAAGGGGGCCTGCCGCTTGCCGCTCGCTGCGCAATGGAACGGAGCGCGCACGCGATATTACGTATTACAGAGTGGAAAATCTTATTTATGAGGGTGTGGTTAAACGAGCGTAGCCCACTCTAATATTTAACCTCATCGGCGGAGGAAGAATTCATATCGGCCGCTCGCTCGCTCGCTCCTTTGTGGCCTGGGTTATATCCATTCACATGCCCGCCTTTCGTTCTAAACTTTCAACTACTTTATGTACATGCCTGAATGCAAGCACCTACACATGCAAGGCCTTCCTTCCTCGGCAAAAGATATCGCTAAATTATTACTTATGCCGTAAAAAATGATAAAGCCCCGCGGTAATACCCGCGCGCGCGCGGGAGAGCCGCGCGTTACGTTCAAACGGAAAAAAATTCTATTATTATTTATTTAAGACGATATTCCAGTTTTACGAGCTAAATAAATACTTGTAATCTTTTATGCCGGTGCCGTGAGCCGGAGCTTTTATTAAAAACCCCGCTATTTACGAGCGATAGGAGAGAGAGAGAGAAAACTGTGTCATACGCTACCGAATAAATAACGACGGCATCAATAAGCCTCGTAATTTGTAGAATCGCATTTAACATTTCATAAATTCAGCCGCGCGCGACTCGCTCTTTCGTCCACAGTCAATGAGCGCGAGTTTCGCGCGCGCGCTTGATATACGATCGGCAGTAAACTGCAAAATTCGCGGCTGCAACGAGAGCCACCGTCGCTTACGCCGCCGCGACGAAACGAATCCGAGAGCTGCCCTCGAGGTAAGCGGAAGCGAGCGAAGGTGGAGTTTTCGGAAACCGAGGCGGCCAGCCGGGTAAAAGGCTCCTCGCGTCCGCAGCGGGCGCGCACGATGCATCTCTTCCGTGTGCCTTAATGCGAGAGAGGGAGCACGGGGAGCGGGAGCGCGCGCGCACCGGCAATGCGGTAGCCTAAGCGCCGAGCTGCATTGTGCGAACACGTAGCGGCAATCATTATTATTTATTGCACATTTCAGCCGTAACCGCCGACTTTTCTCCGGCCGCCTCTCTCTCCTTTTTTCCTCGCTCTTTCGGTCCATCTAGGCCGTCCTCTCTTTCTCTCTCTCTCTCTCGTCTCTTATCTTTCACCCCCTCCACCGGGGACCAACTGTCGTTGTACGTCGTCCTTTCATTTGGTTTCGTCAGTTGTGCTCTCTCTGTCTTTCTCTCTCTCCTTCGGCTCTGTATCGGCGCAGCAGATGCCTCGCGGAGATGGTTGCGTGCAAATAAATCCGGCCTCGTCCAAGTCGGGCGCGTATCGCTGCCGATCTTATTGCCTGTACGCCGCTTTAAAACGACTGTGGGAGGAGAAAAATATACGCTACGGAGATCGATGCGCGCGCTGCCCTTCATTATTTCGTCCGCGTCTCCTCGGCGAACGTAAAATTTCAATTAAGACGTCCCTGCCGGTGATCGGGCCTCGTTCGAAATTCAAAGATAACTCATTTTTATTTTACTGAGGGGTAAACTATTTTATGCTTCAAAAAAAAAAAAAATATTCTTAAATGAATTCCTCGTTTCCCTCTGTAGTATTACTTTAATTTACACTCTGTATTAAACTGTATCGTATCTCTAATTTTCTGGATAAAAAAAATTAGTGTGCACTAAATCGTAGACACTTCAATTAAAATATTGACTTTTGTAATAACTGCCCAATCACGCTGGAAAAATACTGCAAGATAAAACGACGCAAGATCGAAAACTTAGCAATAAACTTTTTCAGATACTCCGTTCAGACACAGTCTCGAAGCGATTGAATCACTAAGAATGAAACGCTAAAAAAGCCCAAAGTACATCTACACCGGCATCAGCGCGGATTAAAAGAAAATAAGAAGAAACCGTGTCACCGGAACGTGACAAACATTGACAATGGCTCGCGCATCATTAGCGTGAGTCACATGATTCGCGTCGCGGCATGACTCACAATCCGAAATCCGCCGCTGAATCGAATCGCGATGCGGCGCTCGCATATGTGTACGCAGGTGTGCGCGCGCTTTGTCGTAGCTCTTTCGAAAAAAAAAAAAAAAATCGCGCTCTCGATTTCCGCGCAAAACTGCGCGACCTTGGGAAAACGCGCGAGGCCGAAAAAAGAAAAAGGAGCGAAGCCAAACGGAAATCCTAACCCCTAACCTAAGCCCTGGGCCGTGAACTGCCCGCTTATATAGGTACGTTCGCGCAGGTCGCACGGACTGACATATTGTGCGCGCGCGCGATCGCCTTTTCCGGAAACGTCTTCCGTCGCCGGCCGCCGAGGCGATCTTTGCGCGCGGGGTCACTCGGCAGGAAGTCGCCGCCACCCGAATGTCTCACACACTCTGATTGTCTCTATGCTAATGAGCCGAGCAGCGGCGGCGCGGCGCGCGTGTCAAGCCTTTCGACTCTCCTCGAAGCAGGCCGGAAGATTTTCGTAATCGGCGCCCCCCGAAGCGGCCGGCGAGCGTCATCGCCGCGAACTCTGTTTATTTTTAGGCCGCGCTTCTCGCCCGCGCGCGGAGGAGATCGATCGCAAGCGAGGAGCGATCTCTCACCGATCGCCACCTGAATATATTTTAGTTCTTTTTTCGGGCCCCCGGACGAGATGCGTATCTCCGCCGAATGGGGCAGGCTGGGTATTGAAAAATTATGCATTTATATACCGATAAAATTGTCGAGCTCGCGAAATTTAGGCCTCCGTGATAAGTACGGATAATTGCGCCGAATTAAGTGTAATTTATGTGCAAGTGTTTTTCTACTTTTTAAAAGACTCAGCGCGCTGCTTTGATCTTGTACCGTGAAAAAAGTCTTGGCGATTTTTTTGTCCGCGCGACGAGGGGGCTTCCTTATTTTCACAAAATTGATTTAATAAGACGAATATTTAAGCGTTGCTACTAATTTACCTGATTTCGATTAATCTATTTTTATTATTATGGCCTCAATCAATTACTTTGTAGATCTGGTTTGTTTTGAAAAAATATCAGAGATTTTCTCATTTTCATAATTTGTTTAGAAATTAAATTAGCAATAAAAAATGATTTTTTGCATATTTACTCATCATTCTTCATATTTTTTTTTAGTTCCAAACAATGAATTAAATTCGTTCTTCTCAATGAGTATATTCGTAAATATATAAGTAAGCTAATACTGATTGGTTCTTAAAGCGGTAGACCACAATTTTATCTCCTCATCAGTACAAAGGTAATCATTGTGGCAGTCGTATTCAAACGCAGCTATACAAGTTAGATTTTAAAGTTCTAGAATTAAAGAATGAAAAGAACGACAAACTCGATTTCAGAAAAGGGCCAGATGGCCCGACACTCCACATGCTGCCAGCCTTCTTGATTTCGCCTGCAGGTATATTTCGTACAATGGGTTGAGCGTATGACATTAAATCCCCCAGAGTATATTGGGTCTAGTAATTGCTGTGACAATTTTTAACACTCGAAAAATGTTAAACATTTATTTTACTACGTAAATCACTAGTTATAAGCAACAATCACAAATTCAATCATTAATTATCGAGGATAACTCTTTGCTCGATTACATAATCTTCGTGACAGAATTAGATCACTTGTAAGTCTCAAAGCAAAAGTTAAGCAGCCATTGAGAGCTTTCTCCTTCAGTCGGGTCCCCTTAAAAAAAAAAAAAAAACTACTAAAAGCCGGGAAAGAGTCACTTTTCCATTAACATTATTGTTTGAAACAGTTTTAGTGCCGTAGAGATTCGCGTAATTTCTTATTTCTCGCAGCTGCGAGAGGGAGCAGCAGGCTGGAAGGGCTAGTTAGCTGTCTGCAGGAGCGACGCCAATCCAAGGAGATACAATAAAGACAGTAAAGCTTAAGGAGTTTAATAGTCGGGGAAAAAGAACGACTTCGCCTTGACGTCGCGGCTTCTCTCTCTCTCTCTCTCTCTCTCTCCGAGAGCATCGGGGGAGAGAGAGAGGGGAATTTCAACCCTTTACGAGAGAGCGGGCGGCCCGAGCGGTGAACTGAGGCGCGCGGATTGCGCGCTCTGTTAATCCGTAACAGGCTGCGCGCGAACTCGAATATCATCATTATATATTAACACTTTCCGTCTCAAACTTTCCGGCTTGCGCCATTCACTTATCCAAAGAGTTTATCCGGGTTTGTTTCAAATGCGATTTAATCAGCGCTCGCAAGATTGAGGCGAGAGGAAAGCTCGAATTTGACTATTTCTGCACCGGGCTGCGCGGGGAATGTCCCTTCCTTCTTTTTTTTCTTTCTTTTTTTTGATTATTTTCATTGTCTCGAAGTTAGTCGGGACACAATACAGTTTTTTCCTTCCTCTCGCCGCTTCACTATATATCTTTCTTTGTCCCTCTTTCTCCGGCGCGTTGCCTTTGTCACATACTATCTCTTTCTTTGTATGCAAAGAAATACCAAGAAGGTTTTACGAACGGCGAGAGAGAGAGTCCGCCCCCTTCGCCGGCCAGGCTAATTCCATAGTGCGCGACAAGCAATTGTTTTCCCCTATTGGTATAGAGGAGCTCCGATGCAAAGTAGAGAAGCGGGCGTTCGCGGATATATTTATATATATATACACATACGTACGCACACGTACGTCTTTCCGCGTGCATGACTTTTGTTTGCTGCCACGCTTGAACACGTGCATCGTTCACTCGGACTGACGTCACGGAAAACGACGCCGACGACGACGACGACGACGAGTCTTTGACCTGCTTTTGACGTAATCTCTCCGTCTTCTGCCGATAAAAGACCCAGTCGTTTAGTCGCGAATACTAAAAATTTAATAAAAGAAGAGGGCCAAGCGCCGCGCTCTTTCTCTCTCTCTCAGCTTTCGAAGCCGGGGAAAATGAGTGCGCGTTAGGTAATCTCTGGATGAAGCTCGGGGACAGTCTAACCGGGAGAGAAGGCAGGGAGATACGCGAGAGGAGAAGACGACGGGCAAAGAAGAAAGCGTGCGTATAGCTAGGAGAGAGAGAGAGTATTGATCCCACCCTCAGAGAGTAGCGTAGCGGCGGCGGCAACCCCCAGCTGGCCTAAACCCAGGCATCCTCTCTCTCTCTCTCCCTCGCTCTCCTTACCTCTCCCGCGTCACTCCTCCCGCGCCCCCCGCTCCGGTTTGTTGTGCGCTGCATACCAATTTTCTTGATTTTTTCCCTCTTCTTTCTACCCTTCTCGCTCTTTCTCTCTCTCTCTCTCGACTTCCTGCCTGTCTTTACACACAATGCCGGCCGAGAGCGCGCAAGCAAGCAAGCAAGCAAGCAAGCGCCTGATATAGAAAAACAAAGGGAAAAATGCGTTTATCTCGGCTGCCGAGAAAATTGAACCGACCGGATAAATAGCAATTCCTCACCGACAACTCCGCCGGATTTACTTTCGATTAAAACGACTTGTAACGGCATTGCGCTCTTCAAAACAATGCAAGCTTCATTGAGAATCAAAACCATATATTAATAATATTTTCTTATCTACGTGACAGTATTGATATACGAAAAAAAAGTTTCCTGTATAATAGGAAAAGTACCTGAATACTCTTTGCGCAGACACAACGCAATTTCTGTAAAAAGTAATGAGATTCAATTTGCACATGTGTGCTCCCGGTAGGAAAACATTCGCCTCAAGCTCGCGCACCAGAAATCAAAGTATGTTATTTTGCTCGCAGTTAACTGAATTTCAAAGAATCATTCATGAACACGAACGATGAACCTTTTCTAAATATTGAGCTAATACGTTATAATTTGATTGAAAAAAGCGCTTGATAAAAGCTCGCTCTTCCAGTAACGCGAATGAACGGTTAGATTCGATACCGAACGCGCACACCCGCAGGTGCAACGTAAATATTTTCCTTTTTCGAGGAGAAACGAAATAATTCCACTTTGAAAATGGCAAATATAAAGTTGAAAAAAATTGCACTACACCGATTAGTCGAAATAGAGTTCTTAAATGACTCGGGGGGTCTCTCGTCTTTTAGAGAGGCGGGCCGTAATAGCGGAGCCACAGCAGCTCGGCTCCGGGTGGGTGGAAAGTTTGACGAAACTAGTAAGATTAAAGTTATAAGCGCAGAAAAGGTTTCTCTTTCGCCTCGGCGCTCTCCGCTCGGTTCTCCAATGATATAACCAAAAGATAGCCGTTCGTTTAGAAATTCAGCTCCGCGGCCATAAATTTATAGTCTTTTAAATACTTCTTAGCGCATTATTCAGGACTGTGTCAAGATAATAACTCATTACGGCTATCAGTGTAATAACTGCAAGATTTATTAAAGAAGTGAATTTTTTTTTTTTTTACTCCACTCCGGAAGCACGTCCTAGTCAGCGAAATACGGGCTAAAATAACGCTGAAACGGCGAAACGCTCTCGAAAAGATAAACTTGCGGAAGCACGCGACAAAAAGGACGAGCGGAGATGTGCAGCGGCGGCGGCGGCGGGGCGACCTCCTCGCCGTCTGCGAGGAGGAGGCCAGCGGGTCGAGAGAGACGGAGGGAGAGCTAAAGTAAAGGTAGCTTTGAACCCCGGAGATAAACCTGCTCTCGTCTGGAATCTTCTATTAGCAATTATAGTTGTAATTGTTTCCTGCAATATGCATGGAAATAGTGGAATTATTTAAACACTCGCCCCCTGCTCCGCTTCCTATTCTCCAAAGAGTCTCTCTCTTACAGCGCTGCTGCTGCTGTTTTCTTTATTTTTTTTTCCTCCTCCCCCACCTCCTCCTCCTCCTCCTCGGCGGAGTGCAGCGTCTTCCGCATCTCCTCTCCCGAAGAATCGAAGCTTTCTTATACCCCTCGCGCTCCGGGAGGATGCTCTCTCGCTTATACTCGTTGCGAATCGGGGCACGAAGGAAAACCTCGAATCCGAATCCCCGAGGCGGCCTGGCAGTTAATGGCTAATGGGCTGGAAACAATTTAACCAGAAGGAGAGGCTCCCGGTATTCGTCTAAGAGTTTTCGTACATGAATCGCCCGCTACGCGCACACGGAGCCACGCCGATAGCTGCGGGACACACTTATATATATATATACATATATATATACACTTGATTCCCTTCGATCGAAGGAGGCGACGGTGCGTTAGCTTTAATGTTGCGCGACACTTCTTTCCCTCCCTGCCTCGCGATAAATGCTTGATTTTCCCCAATTTTCTCCGCCAATCGACGTATCGTGCATCGCCTCGATCGCAATCAAGATAACTCGCTAAGCGAATTCTTATTAAAAAAATTTTCAATCAAAATCGCTCGAAAGGAAGGAGTATATTTTAAAGCTCTCTGTCTGCGTTCTTTAAAAGATATCTATTTTTACATTGTACTATTTCAACCTACCATTCTTGCTCTGCTCGGTGCCCCAGATCTATTTACATTCAAATACCGCATTTTCCAAAAGGGACAAACGTTTTAATACAATTTAAGAAAAAATCCAAATTATCTTATCGCAGTCTTTGACTGCGTCCTTTCCATCCTTATGCCGAAGCGACAGCAGCAGCAGAAGCGGAAGCTCGAATTCTCGCGTAATCATCCGGGAAAAGTCTGTAAAAGTGAAAGCGCCCCGGCTATAATCAGTTGAGCCAGCGGCAGTGCGCGATAGTACCAGCCTCGAACAAAGCTAGGAAAAAGCACAAGTAGCGAGAGCTGCAGCAGCAGCAGCAGCAGCAAGGGGATGATGCGAAGCGCGGGTAGATTAAAAAGGGAAAAAATCACTGGGTACACAAAGACGGAAAGAAAGAGAGAGAGAGAGAGAGAGAGGCGAGGAAGGAACGATCTCCTCGTGTATGCAGAGGTATACCCTCTAAGCGGGATGGGATCTCTCTCTGCGTAGTGCGGTGGCCGATGCATTATCATAACCACATTCTCGATGCAGCAGCTCCGGAGAGCGAGAGAGAGAGAGAGAGAGAGAGGAAGCAGGCACACCGGACGATACCCGGACACCCTCTCTCGCCGCCTCCTACTCGCGGTGAGGCTGTGTGTGCGCGCTCTCTCGTGCACTACCGCGCGGCTACTCGCTCGCTCGCGTCTGTATTTGCCTCGTGCTCTTTACTTTTTCCACTCCCTGCTCTCTCTCTCTCTCTCTCTCTCTCTCTGCACCCCCTCGTCTTTTTCTCTTTTCCTTGTCTTCGTTATCTGTCTCGTTGCCCGCCGCGGTGCGCTTCCTTTACGCGCGCGCGCGCGCGCTCGAATCTCGAATCGCGACGTGAGTCGCCTTCGCGAATTTTCCTATACAACGCGGAGGACTCTCTCTCTGTCCTCTGCGCTCTCCCGGCGTCAAGATGTTTGCGCGAAAAAGTTATGGAGGCGAGATTGCGAGCGCTTCCTCCCGCCTTCTTTCCCGATCGAGAAATGGAGCTTGCGAGCTTTCTATCTCGAGAGAGAGAGAGAGAGAGAGAGAGCGAGACAATTAATTCTTCCGACTTTTGTTCGGGGAACGTTTTTGAGAAAGCAAAGAGATAGCGGATTTTCGTTTACGTTATCATTTAAATATATATATGCGAAAAACAAAAGCTCTTTTGAACGGCGGCCGCGGTAACTTTTTTTTTCAAAAGATTATGAATGATTGCTCGCGAAAAGATAAGAATATGGCATCCACGTGCGCTCGTTACGTCAATTAATCTTTATTCACCGCTGTATTCCGTGCACTTGTTCGCCGCTTAAAAAGCAATGAATCCCCCAGTCGTATACAAAGGAGTAACGAACTTTGCGAAATGCAGTTCATATATATCGAAACCCATGAAGATTCATGAAATCTCTAAATAAACGTTAAAATAATTTAATTCGTCGCGCGATGAAAATTTCAGCGGCCGCGGCAGGCTTAAAATAGTACACGCCGGCTAATTGAAAATCAATGCGTTTTCCTCGTTAATGCAAGCGGCGCGAATCCAATTTGCCCGTGTTCTTTCCGCGAGCGCGCGGCAGCGACGGCGATCGTATATACCGGCGCGCCGCTGACAAAAAGTGTGAGTGAGGCTAAATGCGCGCTGCAAACAGAGCCATTACAAGAGATGCTTAGAAATGAATTTATGGTATTGATATGCAAACGCTTATGCAAACACTCCGCGCGGCTCCGGCGTAATCTGAGAATGTCAAATGGTTAAAAGTGTTAATCAAGCCTCATTAGCATAAAATTTATCTTGCGCCTAAGGTGGCACTAATAGGCATTAAAATGACGAAATAAAGGAGCTCGGGAGGCAAAAAAAAAAAAAAGGCAGGAGAGCCTCGCGCAGCTCGACCCTCGGCAAGGCCGCCTTCTTTCCGAAACTCTTTTTTTCTAGCCTCTCTCTCTCTCGCCGCGCCGCGCGACGGCAGTTCCGCGTGCATCGCGATTATATTCATGTATGTAGAATTATTTCAAGAAAGCTTTGAATATAATGCTCGCGCCGGGGGTTTCGCCGGGGGGATCGAACCTCGAAGCGCCCCGGCCGCGGCGATTCCGCACCCGCCGGTGAGCGGAAAGCCGGCAGCTCTACCGGAAAGATGCGCGCGCCGGAGTCCGGTTTTGGCGTTTCAGGTTGGAGCGAAAACATTTCTTCTTACCTAATCTAAGGCGGTTCTGCATATCATCGCGCCCGAGCGCTCGGTGTATTTTTTTCTTTCTTTTTTTTTTCGTCGCGATTTCTGCCTCGAGGTAAAAACAAACTCGAACGTTTCAACTTGTTTTTCCACGCCGATAAGGAATCCGTTCGAATACTTTATTCGCCGAACTACTGCTAGCTTCCACGAAATTAAAAACTCGAATAGCGGAAAAAGGCGAGAACGCGATTTTCAAAAGATTTACCGGGAAAAATTTAGTTGAAAACTGTGGCGGCGAGTAAAGATTATTTTTTCGAAGGACCAAGTTTCCATCACGCCTCGAGCCCAGAATTCGTTCGACGTCGATCGGGAGAAAGACATGGAGGAGCGTTATAAGGAAAAGGAGAAGGAGATGACCGAGCGTCCAACCGATTCGCTCACGGTTTTAGGTCAGATCGTGCCGTGAAAGCTAATCGAGCACTACTCCAGGCTCGATTCTTCGTTATAGCGGCTGCCGAGATCTCTCGATCCGACGTGTCATCGATTTCTTTCTGTCAGCGCATTAAAGAGAGATCATTTTTTAGGGCTTTAATTGTCAGGAATCAATTACCGGCCGCTCTTTAATGAAGAAGTTTCTCCGCCGGGCATATTCGGCCTAATGCCCGGCACTGGCAAGGAGACTCGCTCGATTTATTAGTCGCTTATTTTCAAATAAATCTTTCGCGCCCTTTCATGGCGTACTTAAGAAGACGATGGGAAAAGTGCGTTGGTTTGCACTGGTAACATGTTTCGCTTTATTCAAACGACCGCGGAGACGGAATCGAAGCTGTATAATTCTTATTGCTGCTTCTTAAAAGTAATTACTTCTTTTTTAATTTAACAAACCGATCCTTTAAAAATATTACTGACAAATAAAAGTAGCTATATTTTTTATTATTCCGAGAAATAACTTGAAATTTTATGAAGCCGTCGTCTCTTTAGATGAGCTGAATTTTAAGTGATGCATTTTCTGCAACACAACTCCTGGAAATCTTCGAATGGAAAATTTTACCGATACGTTATTGGAAGAAAAAGACTATATTAGATAATCTACTTTAACGGAATATTGTTTTTAAATGAACCACTAAACTATATTAGTTGCAGCTTTTTCGCAAAGATCCAAATTCAGCTTTCCACCGAACACGAAAACTCTATTATTAAAGAGGCCAAAAATAACAATAGTACACATATCTGAAAATGAACGGAACCGTCTAATGGAATCTATTTCTACAATCGGGGTAGATATTCAAACACGATCGTCATCATCCGCCGGGCATACGATCCTTAAGATTAAAAAATTCCAATATCGGAATAAAATCGCGACCCCCGCTATTTTCTCCATCTCCCCGTATCGCGTTGATCTGGGGTTATACACGTAAGAAAACCGAACCGTCGAATCGTCTGAATGCGTTTTTCGCGGCAGTGCCTCGCTCTCGCATCGCGCGTCGATCAGCAATTCCGATTTAGCGCTCGCTCGCTCGCTCCTCCGCCGTCGCTCGTCGCCGGAGACAAAAATATTTTCTCGGCTTCTGCGTAATGCCGCGAGTGGCGCGAGCGCGCGCGCGCCTCCGGATATGTACAGAATCGGCGGCAGGAGCGTTAGTTATAAGCGCGTCAACATCATCCATCATTCGAGCGAGCGCGCTTTATCACTGAAATCGACGCGCCTAAGGTAACTGTGTCGTCGGTAGGAGGCAATATCGATGGCTCGGAGATTTTTTACGTTGTACGCAGGAGGCTCGAGTGGCGTCATCGTCCAATTATCGCCGCATCCTTCCTAGAGCTAATGCGGCTTATAGGAGGCTGGAAACGCTGCCGGCTAATGTAACAGATATACCGGTTCCCCGCTAACGACATATCAAGGGACACAGTCGTCGCATCGATCTGGGAGCGCACGGCGATAATTCCAGCTGGCCGTTGCGCGCGCGCGGCTCCTGCGTCGAATCGATGACGATTGATAGATCACCCGCTGGACACTTTACGATTATGGAGAACGCGGCCTGACTAAGCCGCGCGGAACTCCGCTGCGTGTGTGCTGCGAATGCTGCGCGCTCCGAGAGCCCCGGAGAAAAATTCAAAAACATTTCCAAATGTGAGAGCGAGGCTGACGAGAATCTTGATTGATATGAGTCACAGCCCGATTTTCGTCCTGGAAAAATACGGTATCGGAAGAGTTTGGCGACGGATCCGAAATCTTTCGAAATCCGTAATGTACTACGTGTCTAAAGACATGGAAACTCGGAATATTTCTCACAGGTTAACATGTAGGAAATAGTTAATTACCGAAGAATTTACGATATTACTCGCTTCCAAGACTCGATTCAGCCGACTCGCGCTGTTTCCGAGCATATAAAATGAAATGAAATCTGTGTTAGCCACTATCGCGGCGGCACGAAGCAACATTTTCCCTCGCGCTCGTTTTACGATGCAGTTCTAAAAGTCCTTGCAGCATATTTTCAATAAGCGAAAAAGAGTTATTTGTTGACTGCCGCGGCCGCCGCCGTTCCTTTTTTTCAATATGTGAAGAAAAATATTTATAAGATCAGATCATAAATCGATCGTTGTCGAGTATAGAGCCGTCGCGCGCGCGCGCATGCTCGAAGCCGGCTCGGAAAGGTCGAGGCAACCGCCCATGATTAATGTCGCGGTTACGAAAGTGGTAATTATACGACAGACTGGATCTTGCCTGCTTCTTTTTTTTTTTTTTTTGTTCTCTCTTGCCGATTCCTCGGATAAGTGATATATACACCTTGTTTCTAACTTGCTGTATGCGCCGCGAAATTGCCGCGGACGCGCGCACGCATCTGCATATAATGCGATAATTTCGCGGCTGCTCCGCTGCATTTTGATGGCGTCCCTTTCGAATGCGCGCGCCGAGAAGTGGAGCCACGGAAATTCGAGAATCATTATTATAAATGTACTTTTAATGATCGATTTACTCTTCTTTTTTTTGCGCTTCGTTACACGTCGGCTGCTTTTTGCATCCCAGTAAATTAAAAAGTATTCGAACGCCGCGTATTTGCATGCAAATAATGTGTATTATGGATGCTGAAAATCGTACTCGTATTAAATAAGATTTAAGTTATGTGAAAATTTCATTTAATTAGACAATTATAAGCTAATCAATTTAAACACCTTAATTACATATAGAGTTTAAAGCATTAAAAACGAGTTTTACGGTCTGTTAGGTTATTTTATTTCGGAATCTTTTTTAACGGCTATAAAAATGTAAATGTCATTGAAAGCGCACTTTATTAACATAAGAACTTTTTGAAAGTGTCAATATTATCCATAAATCTCGACTAAATGTCTAAAAAAATTAATACTTGCATAACCATGCACAATTCCTACCGAGAAAGCTTTATGCTTCGTGCACGTCCGGAATTGCAAAAAAAAAACCTCAAACTCCAAAGTGTTTTTCCGCAAAGCCTGCTGCGTATAATTTTTAACTACCTTCGTACTGTAAACATAAAAACTATTTACTCGAAAAATTGTTATAAGCTTCGTGCGTCGGGCAATAAGGAGGTAAGAGTAAGCTCCGCGATCCCCTCGCGAGGCCGCGAAGCCACTGCTTTACGCGCAAATGCAAAAAGTAGTACAATGTCCCTTAGGGCTATTTATTATCGGTAGCTGCGTATATCATGCGCGTGTTTTTAGATTACCGGTTTCCAGCCCGATCTCGAGAGCTTACGCAACGCCGAGAGCCTTACCGGCGCGGCGCAAAAGACTGATCGCGCGCGGAAAAGAAGACGAGGAAAAAACGATCGGCTACCATAAATCTGTCAGCGGGCACGGCGAGATCGAGCGCTCGAAGACACCACCCGCTGTTCCAATCGCTCGGCGCGACTAGTTGCCGCGGTCCGGGAAAAATATGATCATTGGCCGCGCGCACGCGCGTGCACGCACAAGCTTTCATTAAATGCGCCAAAGGCACTCGAGAAAAATCCCTGGATACGTCGCGCGCAGGACGTATTCGCCTGCCGGAAGTGCGCGCTGCGAAAATGCCCGCTGCGCGTAGCTCTCTCGCGGCGGACATTTGCGCGAGAAAAGTTGCGCGCTCGCTTCGTGGCTCAGGCTTTTCCTCGAGAAAGCTCGTGCGCGCGCGCGCGCGCTTCAAGTGTAAGAGCACTAAAATCTGATGCATCTCGCAGTAAAAGTGAATATAGCCGCCTAGCGCCAGTAAAACTTGGCTTTTGGCTCTTCTGCTTGCGGACGATCATATTCAACTTGTATAAAGGCTGTTTTATGTAAACGCGCGCCAGTAAACCTACAAACTCAATAAGAAATCATCGAGCGGCCTTTAAGGAATTTTTATATGCGCGTTTTGACGTTCGCTCGCTTTCTTCCGATTTTTTTTATAATGGATATCAACGGCCTTTACAACGGCCCGGTAAGTGAAAATTACAAGCATCGCATTGCCGTATCATTAAGATATTTATCACTTTTTTATATTCACGCGTGCCGTATCGCTTTCGCACACCTGCCTCTCCGCATGCATAAATATATTGATCTTTCGGAGTTTTTGTATTTTCAAGGGGACGTCTAAATTTATATACAAAAAAATTTCGGAGAAATTTCAATTTTTTAAAAATATCAAGCCACCTATATCATAAGCATTTGCATATCATCCACTCGCGCCTCGGTCCGAAAAACGATATCGGCGATTAATTCGCGCGGCGCGCCTTCATCATTCGGCGTCCGAGTGCCCGCGTAAAAGAATATATACGAGACCCGGCGAAATAAACACTTTGTCACAACTCTCACGTATCTCTCGCGGAGAGGAATATCCCCGGGCGTAAGAGATGTATTAGTGACACATCGTTACCCCGAGGGCGGTATAAAAGCCTTTGGCGCTCGCGAGAGAGGCTGACGCGTGTATTCGCCGGAGCGCGGGCGGCGCGCGCGGCGACGGGAGCCAGAGTTGGCTGGGCGTCTTTGGAAAAGAAAAACGGGGCTGACAGGAGCCGGGCTCTCCCTCCCTCCCTCCCTGCCTCCTGCCGGGGATATATAAAGGGACGTAAAAGCGAGGCGGAGGAAAGGATAACTCGGAGTGACGAGACATCGTAAAGTCCCATTCGCGCGCCGATAAAAACAAGCGGGATAGAATGTTCCCGCGGCCGACGAGCGACGTTATATAAAGGGAACGACGAAGAAAAGACGGCGACACGAGCTCGGGGGGGATGCTAGTCGCGGTGGCGGAGGTGCGAAGCTGTTCGCCGAGTGCGTTCGCTGCCAGCTATAACGCTTCTCCTCTTCCCCGCTAAATTTGCAATACGATCATCGGGAAAGCAGAAGGGACGTGACTTCTGCAGAGTGCCGTGGCGAACTGCCGGCAGGTTGCGAGCTTCATTCATCGGAGGCAAATGACGGGAGGCGCATTTTTCAAGCGTCGTTGCAGGAATTTCGAGGCTTATTAGTTATTTTTCATTTTACTTTGAGAATTTCAGAAAGCTAGAAACGGTAACATCTTTTCATTTGCTATGCGTATACGCGTTGGTTGCTCGCGGCAACGTGCGTTTTACAAGATACAATTTTGCTGGAACGAGATGAATTCGTGTAAACAATTTTGAAGAAAAATAAAAAAAACAGCTGCCCTTTCCAGCCGCGATAACCTATTTAGATTAAAAGCTATATACGTGTATATGAATCCGCTGCCGCTTCGAGCTCGGACAGAAAATATTTTTTTAACCCATTAGCCAATAGATCAGCGTCATCGACGCAACGAAATAACGCAATCCGGCGCGTTCGGCGACGGGCTCCTGCGGCCTTTCGTCCCTAAAATTTGTCACGCGCCGCTATCCGCTCCGGTATTTCAAAATGGAAAAAGTTTTTCCCTGCTGGAGATCGACAGCGACAAAAATAGGTACAATGGCAGCAGCGGCAGCGGCAAGCTCGTTGCGCAAGCCCGTTACTTCGAAGCGTGCACGCATACCACAATCTATCTCTTTGCAGCGAAAATAGATCGATAAATCGTAGCGTTACCCGTACGTTCGGTAGCTCTCTCTCTCTCTCTCTCTCTCTCTCTCTCTCGCCCTATCGAGATTGCTCAATCTCGCTCGGGAAATAAAAGCACGAGGCAAGCAAGCGGCCGCGGCAGCAGCAGCTTCGAAAGGACAAAGTCAGGCGCTCATCGCTCTTTATGCAGGGGCCGCTCCGGGGCGAGTAAGTTTGCAGCGAGCCCATGAGTAATTGTAGAATCTGCGCCGGCTGGACGCTCTCGGCTCGGCTCGCTCCGGCAACTTGTCTCGGAGAAGCTGACGGGCCGAGTCTTTGGAGCCGCGCGCGTCTCTCCTCTCCTCGGCGGCGACGTTCCCCCGGCAGTTGTTTCTCGCGCACGCCATCTCTCCGATCTCTCCTCCTTCCTCTCTCTCTCTCTCTCTCTCTCTCTCGCTTTGCTCGCAGCTTCTGCACGCGCGGCAATTCTGGGACTGTCAGCCGGCGCGAGCGACAATGCTCGATGCAAGATAAGCCCCGCAAGAGAGCAGCTTCACCTATATGTGCAGGCGGCGACTCGTGTGTCTCCTATACACTCGCTCTCCTCCCTCCCGGGCCCCGCCGCCGCCGCCGCCGCTGCAGCTCGCCCTTTCTTGCCTTCTTTATCATTGTGCGGCGTTTTTTCCGCTTTGCTCCTTTTTGCTTTTTAGCCCGTATTATATGTGTATCTCTCGACGCGCTTTGCCTCCGGTTTTTCGCTTTTATTTCCTCTTTGTTTCTTCTTGCTTTTGTGCAGCGCGCCCGAGAGAGAGAGAGAGAGAGCCCGCGAGCGGGCCTTCTTTTGAGGTTTCCTTCGTACACCGGCCCGGGGGAGGCGAGCGGGACTATACTTATAAATTAAGCGAGATTTACACGCGGCGGCCTCTCCTCCGCGGCAGCTTCTTTACTTTCTGGAGGACTTTTGCGCGGTGAGAATTATCGGCGAGAGATCCAGCCACAGGATTGTCGTCTCTCGCGGATTCGGTCGCGAAAACCGCGCGCCTTTCTTCGGTAGAGACCTTGTGCCCGAAAATAAGCGGCGCGATAAGTTATGCACCGACGCTCTTGACGGAATGCTCTTGATAACGAGAGCTGCCCCGAGTGCAAAAAAAAGTCGCCGTTTTTAAGTCAATATAAAAACAGCTTGCCGCTTATCGGCTAATATCTGCGGTGTAAAGGCGTGGCCTTTATTATTAGTATCTGCATCTTGATGCTAATAAAAGAAACAAGTAAGAAATCAAGTAAATATTTTTCGAGCAGCCGCAAAATACGAGTTTCTCAAATGGACCTTGTCTACAGGCTAAATGCTTGTGTAAAATTACTCCTTCTAAATCGGTCCATTCTTATCGCTCCTTTGCAGATTCATACGCGGAAAGGTTAAGCATTAGTCCAATCTTCGTTAATAAACAAGTACCCCGAAGACGGTGAATAATAAGCAGCGCGAGATCGTTGTAGGTGCTGCTCGCGGGCTCGGCGCCATTAATCGCGCGACTTCCATCGAGTGATTTACACTTGGGCCAGACTTATCTTTCAATTACGGAGATTAAAGGAAATGCGTCGATAAAGAAACTGGCCGCGGGACCGGGCTTGCACGTAAAAGCCTCCGCGCCGCTCTCTCTCTCTCTAGCACATACATAAAGATTTTTTCTCACGGCGATCTCTTCTAGTCGATCGGAGCGGCGAAGGAAGGTAAGGCAAAGACCAGATCGAATTATCGAAAAAGCAACGGGTCCCTCTCGTCGGCAAGTGCGTAGGCTTCCACCTATACGGCCACTTTCTCTAGTGTGGATTTCGTCAAGTCTATTAAAAGAGAGCACACCGCGGCGAAGGAAAGAGAGAGAGAGAGAGAGAGAGAGGGAGAGGGAGCGAGAGAGGGTCTCCTTGGTTGTCACCAAACTAGTTTCGCCTCTGGAGCCGAAAGGTTTCTTCTTTCTCTCTCGGTCCGATTTGGGCGAGGCCGGGCTCGATCAGCCCACTTTACAGAGGTGTCCGTGTGTCCGTGTGTGCGCGAGTGTGCGACTTATCTCGCGGCTTCGTATATCCTAATACGTGGCAACGGTCATAGCCCCTAAGGCGTGCATTTCTATACACGCCCGACCTCGAATGCTGCTGCTGCTGCTGCTGCTGCTATTCCTCTCACTCTTGGAGCCTCGGGTTCCTGAGCGTCGTGTCTCCTGGCTGGTTTTCTGGAAAAAATGCCAGCCGGACGATCTGCCAAGTGGAGAAAGCCTTCCAAGATAACGGGACTCTTCTATCCTCGATTATTTCGCTTTTTTTTTTATCTTGCGTCTTCTTCCTTTTTTAATTATATATATCTCTTAAGAACTACCTGAGCGATATTTTATTGCTTCCGTGTTGGAGGACAGGATTCAGAAAACTACTAGTTCGGCCTCTCGCCGGTCATATTTCAATCCTCTCCTCGTGCAAATTGCTGAAATAATATTGTAGATATTTTCTGGGTACTTTTCGCTTTTAATGCAGGCATAAATCAGGAATCGCCTTTTTTACGAGTCAATAGGCTTGTAACAATTTAATGTATTATATGCGCAATTATTTTCCTGATGGAAAATGTAATGATAGCTTGTCTTATAACAAATCGATGATCCAATTAACATTTTCCTCTTTCTCTCTATCAGCAAATTTAAACGCGCGCATGACCAATAATTATCATACATAATGGACCCGCCGATAACATAACTTGCGAATCCTTTATGAAGTTGGTACCAGCCAGAAAAGCGGCGACTGTATCGCTGAAAATTTACGTAAGCGTGTAATTAACGAACCTCTAGCGCCGCCGGTTCATTACGTTGACGGGGACCAGTCGATTTTTTGTCACTTTTAATGCTTCTTACTCTCGAGTTTTTGTTTTCTTTTTTTTTAGCCCCGCCGCGGTCTTTGATTCGCGCGAGAAGGTACGAGTGGCGGAATTATTAAAGGTAATGCCATCATTAGAGTTTAATTGTTCGCATTAAGACAATGAATGAATCCGTTTTTTTTCGGCCGCGGTCAGTTGCAAGAAAAATTTATGGTACAGCAGCGCACTCGGAGCGAAAGAACACCAGCTCGCAAACAAGATTCTTTGATAGAGTTAACGAAAAAGAGAGGAGAAATTTATTGCGGGCCGCGCAAAAAGGTTAACTGAAAGGCTCGGCTGGGCCGAAATTATAAAGCGATATAACTCGCGGCGTGGCGGAGGAAGAGAGAGAGAAGAGAGAGAGAGAGAGCGAAGTCTGGCAATCGTTGCAAACATCTATAGAGAATCTTCGGGGAGTTTCTTACCGGCGTCAATTAATTCCTCCTAAGAAAGAAGCAGCAATAGCGGTGTGCCTCGGAGCTTTCAGGCGATCTTCCGGACGCCACTTGCGGCCTGGGCCGTCTTATGGAAAGGAGCGAGATGGCGAGATTTTAATGTCCCTTTTACGACCCTTTAAAATACCGTCGCGCCAGCTACCGCGAGGAGCGAACTCCAAGCGGGCCTCTTAATTATTTTACGAGAATTCCAACGACAATGCCGCGCGCGCGCGCGCGCAGAGCGACGCAAGAACGACCGGTAACATCCTGTCTGCAGCATGTTGCAAAAGCTGCCAAGATTATGGATTATATAACTCTTTTTGCGATTAACTTACTTGCCGCCGCCGCCGCCGCCGCCTCCTCCTCCGCCGCCTTGTCAAAGCGGCCGGGGACCGATTCTGAAAAAGCTATCTGCACGGCTGCTTGATTCACGTGTGGCTTAAGGCTTTTTTACGACTTGTAATCAGGACTCGCGGTGCTGCGAATGTTAACTGGCGTTTTACTTTTTTAATCGTTAAATTAGGAAGGAACGACTCTCCGGAGCGCGCTGACAGATGTTTCATAAAATTACCCCTCGACGACAGATTTATTCCGAATTTGCATTTCTTTCGCGCATTATAATAATCGCCCCGATATCGAGTTCGGTGCTTTATTACACGAATGTTTATTGAGCGTTAAAAAAAGGATCGTAAAATAAATTGAATACTATTTTTTCTCCCGAGCGTTCATCGGATTATTAAGAAGCTCGAATGACAATGAATTTTTTCCCGAGTTTTTTCGGACGCGCGCGCATCAATCAGTGCCGCGTCGAACGCCTCGCTGGCGAAAGATGACAAATCGCGCGCGAAATCGGTCCATGATGACCAGTGGCGTAACGGACACGGCGCAAAAGACAAAACGATCGAGCTAAATATCGATCCCCCCTCCCCACCCGCGACGATAATCGGCCGCGCTTCACCTGCACTCGGAACAACAAAGAGAGCGGGAAAAATAAAGGCCGATCTGCATTGTAAATCGTAGTTTATGCCCGCGCGATAAGGATCGCGTGTAAAGTGCGAGCGCATCGCTCGCCGATAGCCGCGCGCGTCTTATTAAGGATCCCGATATCGGCGCCTTGCGTAATTGTCTCTCTCGCGAGTGGTGTGCCTACGCACTCTCTCGCCGGAGGAGAGTTCATCGAGAGAGGCGCTAATCTCGCCGGCGGTGCGAGAGGAGCGCGGGGCATAAATATAAAAGCGAGAAAGTCGGGCGACGCGCGCGCGCGATCCTTTTCACTGCGCTCGACCCAATTAAGAGGCTTATTTATGCCCCGGCGTCCGCTGCATTAAACCAGTCGAAAAATTAATCGAAAAAAATGAGAAGCCTCTGAAAAATATACGTGTGTCGCGCGCGGCGGCGGCGGCGGCGGCTCTCTCGGGTCGAAAGAGAGCCGCGGCGCGCGGCTTGGAAATTATGTTTTTAGGGAGTAGATTATTCAGCTTTTGAGCTCGTTAACAAAATCGGCCAATGTTCTCGTATCGACACTCTTGATAACTGTTTTTTTAAACTTCTCACGATGTGGCTTTTTAGCGTAATGTATTTCTTTGTTTATTTTTTTCTCCTTTGCCGAGATTGCGGCCGCTGCTTGAAATTTATCTCTTTTTCTTTATAAAGCCTTTGTTTGCTCAGGTACCGAGTGATTAACAACTTTTTTATGTTTGGATAATCGCTTCCAAGCGTTTTCGAATTTAGCTGCATGAGAACCATAGTCTACTGTAAACTTGCCTGCTATTTTTAAAAACTGATAAATAAAAGCATTTTTGTTCGGGCTTGCAAAAATACAAGAAAACGGATTTCAGTTATGTGGACGAAAAACACTCGTAATATTGTAACGTTATCGAGTTAGATCAAGTCCATCGCTAATGACAAGGTCATTTTTCAAACTGCCTCCTCTTCTTTTGAAAGAACCTTTGAACTGCAGCCAAATATAATAGCAGGCGACAAGTATGTGCGCAGTTCAATATTTTTGAATGCGGTGGATATAATGTAGGCTGTCGAAAATATCAATAACCATCCGCCTGCCGATCTCGTTTTTCCGTCTTTGCAGGTATATATACTTTGGAGGCGACGCGCCGGACAAGTATAAGTCGAGCCGCGGGAGAAGAAAAAGAGAGCCCATGCGGGAGAGAGAAAAGAAGGCAAATAGAAGAGAAGTCACTCAGACAGACAATCTCGCCTCGTTTATCAGAGGCGCATTGTGAGCAGCATCGCGCTCCGGCTCCTCTGCGACACCCCTTTTGTTGCTAACATCTCAGAATTCTCGACTACTCAATCCTTTCTTTCATTCGCTCTCTCGTAGCTCTTTTCATTTTTCTTCGAGACGCACACCGTCACTTCCCTCCCGTGTCCTCTCGCTCCCCGTTACCTTCCGCGGGCCTTTTTTCATCGCGTATCTCCTCCACCTACACGCTTGTATAGGAAACCCTCTTCCTTTAAAAAAAAAAGAGAGAGAAAGAGTCCTCCTCCACGTGCTTTCTCCGTCGTGTATGTATTTGTATACTCCGCACTCACACAGCACCGCGGGCCGAGCGCGAACGCGCGACGATAACAACAACAATAAAATGAATTTTCGGCGCACAACGAGAATGCAATCCCACGTACCGGAAGTTGATCCTCCTCCTCTCCGTTACTTTTTTTTTTCATTTCGAGAGAGGGACGGAGGAGGAGAGCGATCGCCGCGATGCAATACGCCCACCGCGTATACCAGAGAGAGAGAGAGAGAGATACGATCTTTCGTAATAGCCGACGCGCCTCTGTCACAATTTCCTTGGGCTTTTAAAACGGGCGCGTACACTTTTTCGGCGGCCCCGGTGTCCTCCGACCCTGGAAGTCGGGGGAACATCGCGAGATTGCTTTGTTGCGTACGCGGACTGATGGGCTAATCTGGAACCGATGCGTGCCACCGACGCGCATAAATTCTTTGTAACGTATGTGCGCGCGCGCGCGCGCGTTGCTCAACAATTTTATTTGCGCGAAAGTAAAAAAATCCTTTGCAGTTAAAGCGATTTGAATCGATTGCTCCAACGTTTTTTTGAGGAATTATGGTTCCGTTTGGGTAACGTGATACAATTTTTGATAATTTTCTAGTTTTTTTTTTTTTATGAAATCACCAAAAATTGCGCGTCTAATTGACCTAGGCAGTGCTCGGTTCTCAATACAAAGCAGACTATTTCACGCGGCACTCTTCATTGTAGTACTGCTGAAGATCAAGTGTACTATACTAATTTGCATTGAATTGACGGAAGAGTAAGGGAAATATCATAACCGCGACGTGAAAGCCAGGAATTCGAGGCGTTCGAAGGTTAAAATTTATCAGCGTTATCTCACACCCACGGGCAGCCAGTATCTCGCTACAGAAAAATGGATCCCCCTCCGTCTCGCGATCGAAGTCGCTTTTGCTGAATTACCTCGTCCCGCTGACTATAGGCTTGCGCGCTCGATCGCTCGCGTCGACTCTGGCTGTATATTGCGCAAAAGCGAGCGCCGCGCGAGCCTATGTCACAATGTTGCCGCCTAGCCGAGAGAGTTACACATCCGAGTGGCGCTGCTGCCTGCCAGCGGAGCGAGAGAGCAGCCGAGAGAACGAGAAGGACTGGTTTGAAAGGTTCGGCCCGCGCGCGACGGATTAGAGGCCGGCGGACACCGTCGGATCGACGCTGAATACATTACGAGACGTTATTATTGATTTAATTTATGCCTGCACCTTGCACTGTCACCTATAGCAGCGCCTCCGGTGCGGCGGCGAATCGTTATTTCGAGTCGCGCGCACGGATATATCTCCTCGCGCGCGGCTCGATAACGCGCCGCTCGATTTATATTGTCGATTGCCCCGAGAGCCACGCACGAAAAAAAAACGAGCCAGCAGTCATTGGGAGTTTAGCGACGGTCATTAATCGCACGCTCGGATAATCGCGCGCCGAGCGGCCGGGGGAAAAGAAAAAAAAAGGAACGAGTGTAAGACGAGGAGACTGGTAGGAGGAGAAAAAAGAGAGCCTGCCGCGGAGTTCGTTTAATTGCGTTTTACGTGCTTTATGGGTCTCGTACGGCTTATTAAACAAACACGATTGAGTTTTTCTCCAGTTCGGAATGGAGGTATTTTATACATATATTGATCGCGGCAAAAAGAGGCCTGGACATTTTTTGAGGCAGAAAATTATCTGCCGGTTGTCCCGGCGCGCATAACTATATTAATCGATAAAATTTTTTAATTATTATCAATGATTAGGCGGCGATAAAAAATTTATTGCCATTAAGAAAGAGTTTCCTTGTCGGAAATTTATATTGCAAGTTCATTTGTGCTTTTTTTTTACGACGTTCTATTTTTTGCTAGACTTTAAAACGAAAAACTTGTAGCGTTGTACAATTTAATGTCCATTTGAATATGAAACTCTTGAAAAAATATCATCGCGCGCAGCTTGGAGTAAGTTTAAGTACTCCAACGAACTGACACGGTCATATCACTTGCCGCGGCTGCATTTTATGCAAATCATCAATATCCTTTGAGTTCCAGTAATGAGGAAAATGGAAGTTCCATAAAACTAAAAGCCTATGAATCAGGTGGAAAAACAAATTTAATTACGATCAATCGGTAAGAGCAGCGCAGAAAAGTATTAAAAAAATTGCGAAGATCCGAGGGGGAGAGAGCAAGTTTAAGGCTAAGCGTGATCGTTGCGCAATTTAGCATTGGCCTCTCTCTCTCTCTCTCTCTCTCTCTCTCTCTCGACGCATAATTTAAGGCTCTCCAGGCCCGGGATTTCAGTGGCGCGGGTAATAATTTCATCGTAGGCGGGTTGTATCTCAGCTCTCTCTCTCTCTCTCTCTCTCGCCGTGTGCCGGCTGCGCTGCTCTCTCGCGAGCGACGAAATGTTCAAAATAGGAGGAACAGCCGATTGCTTTTAAGGGAGAACACACGCGGCGCGAGCGCGAGTCGACCGGATACTCTCTCTGTCTCTCCCTCTCTTCCCCTCTTCGGTCATCGTTTTGCGCTCTTTTATACCGATCGCCGATTCTCTTCTCTTTTTCTCTTTCTTTCTCGTTATCGCTCTTTCCTTTCTTTGGACGGGTCTTCGCCTTTCTTTTTTGCCAACTAGCCGGCTGCCTCTTTCTCCCTCTCTGCCCCCCCCTCCCCCCCTGGCCGGCTCCTCGCGAGCTTTTTCTCCGCGCTTTCCTCCGCTCGCTCTTTTGCTAACCTGCTCTCTTTTTCTCTTTTCACTGATTTTCCCCATCGGTATTATCCGGTAGGCTGTTACCGTTTTATTAAATAAAAAGGGCTTCGAGAAATAAAATTAGAGATATTCTCAGGTACGCACCCTCTCGAGCAAATGCAGATATCGTAAATTAATGAACAAGAGCTCCACTTAACTTTAACTTGTGTGAAGAAGAAAATAAAATTAATTTTTCTTATTCAAAATGTTCTATAATGTAATAATGCTTGATGAAAATATATCAATTTATTTCAATTTATTTCAATTTATTTATAATAATTTTATGGTTATCTAAAATACTTATTTTTGAGTGTGAGTTATTGCATAACTATTCAAAGAGAGAGAGAGAGAGAGAGAGTGACTGTGTGTTTTAAAATAGCTTTATCTGCTTTACTACCGTACTGTTCAGCTTAAAAGCAAATATTTTAAACAAGCAGAAACCTTGCTTAAATATTAAACTTGGTCGCAATTAAAGAAAAAGAAAACGCTGCCAAAAGAGAAAACAGTTTTCCCAACCCCGAGAAACGGCTGCTCGGCACCGAAAGAAGGAAGCAGTTTTTGTGTGTATTTAAGCTCGCCATAAATTCGATGCTATCTAGCACTTGTACCTCGATCCCGGGGCCATCGGTCCCCGAGCGGCTCGTTTCCCCGAAATTCCCGAAAATTCCCTCTATCGGGGTACCTGTTGTTGTTTGTCGGCGACTGTGCGTTCGCTCGCGAGAGACAGAGAGAGAGAGAGAGGGAGAGAGAGAGCCGCAAGTGCGCGCCACATCTGGTGAACACGTGGGGACGGGTCCCGAGCGCTCTGTTGACAGAGAGTCCGAGAAAAAGGTGTCCACGCGCGCCGAGGCTGTGGGTGTCTCAGGTGCGAGGCACCGGCTATTCCGACATGTGTTTGGAATTAGCGGGCCCCGGAGCCATTATAAACGCCGGGGGGTGGCGGCCCGCGCGAAACGTGGGAAAGCGGCCGGGGGACACCCTCGCGTCTGGGTTTAATTGTTTTATTGACAACGCTGACAGGTTTTTCTTCGCTCGAATAACACCTACCCCGACTGGACGGCCCGTTGTTGTACTCACGAACTCGAACTTTTTCCGCTGACCTTTCGGTGAAAAATAAATCTGGCAGTCGTATATTATTGTACGATTGACTACTTCATTGACGTTTACGTTCTGCGCACAATGTCCGAGTAATAAAATCGGTTAACTAATTATTTTTAAGTTTTTCACTCTTGTTTACGGTTTTCGGCTTTGGGCTAGTTTTCTCCTCCTGAAAATTAAAGTGTATTATTTAAAAAAACATTTGTTTTTAAATATGCCTGGTTAAATTTAAAATTTTATTTTTAATAAAGAATTACAATTTTGAAATTTGTTACATTGGATTTAAATAAAGTTAATATTAAGAAAAATGATAAATTTTGTACAAAAATTTATTTCTTAATTTCCAGCTAAGACCTATAGACAAGGCTTACCGCTAAATAACACTTGACATGTGAAGCATTCCTGCACAAAAATTAATTAGAAAAAGGTCAGTATAAAATAAATAAATATTAATCATAAGTGAATAATTAAATGTCATAAAATTTTATATATTTTTAACAATAACAATGTATACTGTTGTAAGAATAAAATACAAAAGTTGAGACAGCGTTCCGCAAATTGTGATTTAAAATGCGTTTAAAATTTTTATCCACTGTAAATAACAACGAAGGCAAGAAATTTCTAAAATAAAATAAATTTTCAATGGGGTAATTACTCAAAAGTACTAGTTTGTTTCTTCGCGTTCCTACAAAGTCAAGTTTCAAATCCTGTTATTAAAAATAAAAGAAGTCAGCTTAAATCCCACCAATAGCAGCACCAGCAACGCAAACAGGTAAAGACAATGCGCTTAACGACCTGCAGTCCGAGTTTAGAGGCTGGTAGGCACATTTATAAGTCTACGGTCCTTGCGCGCCGAGGAGAGAGCGAGAGAGAGAGAGAAAGAGAGGCGGGGTAGTACTGAGCAGGCATCCGCAGCCACCCGCCGTCGTGTCAATACAACCACCAGACGAAGCAGCAGGTCACTTTAACTACCTGCGCCAAAGTGCCGGGAGGACGCCGGCGAAGGAAGCCCCGGCGTTTGTTTGATCTGCGCGGCCTGGCAAACTGCGCGCACGCATTTTTCTCAAGTGCACGCACACCGATGCGACGCTGCTCTCTCTCTGCGGAGGATTTTCGAAAGCAAGCGGGGAGAAAGCGAGTCGAGGGAGGCTGGCTTAGGCTTCCTATCGTAAAATTTCGCAAGCTTCGATGTTTGCCCAGGAGGGATGCTCGGTTCGAGGGTCGCAGACTGTTTTGCTGTACCTATATATACATCTCCTGATTTTCCCGATAATCAATCGTCTTAATTTCGAGGAATTCACGAAAAAACAACCATTTACCAAATTTCGGTATAATAATGTAAAGAGTTTTGTTACCCGAAATTTAAGATCCTGTAGCGCATTACTGCGAGACCTCAAGGGATAATTAAGCGGTGGCGCGACTTAAAGTTTTAGCGGAAAGACTCGTCTAATCGCGGTATTAGCCGGAGAGCCTCGGTCTACGGTCGACGATGGCAGAGAGAGCAGTCGGTGATCGTTCTTTCCTCGGAACATCGAGGAAATGGAAAAGGAAATACGAAAAGGAGGCAGAGCGTGCGGTTAATGCGCCTCTCCGAGTTGGCCAACTTGGAGGCGTCGCGCGGCGCGCGCGGCCCCGCTTTTATTAGTTTTAAACACGCGTTAAATAAAGCGGCTCTAAGTATCCTCAAAGAAGATTGACTCGCGCTTTAAGGCTTAATTGCACCCACGAGCCGCCTCCCCTCTTCTTCGTTCTTCTTTCCTTCGAACTATCAAGATCCTCTCTCGGCAATTGATAAATTGGATGTACTTTAGCTCGGAATAAACGGTCTCGTATCTATTAACTATTTAATAGGCAACGTCGAATAAACTTTTGAAAATCGTGAAAAGACTGCAATTCGTCCTAGAAAAGTTATATAGGTAGCGGGTGGACAGATATAGGCGATTAAAAAAAAAGTAAAGACGATCCTGGTACTGATGAGAAGGTGGTGTGGTCTCGTTCATAGGTAAATGAGGGGGCTGCTCGTCGCTAGGAAGAAAAAGATCGAGTCCGACTCTGTCTTTGGCGACTTCTTTAATTAGACCGTTTCTTTCTCGGTAGCACACGGCGTCGCGTCTCTCTCTTTCTCTCTCTCCCGCTCGTCCCGGGAGACGCCGCTGCGCGCGACAGAGAATCACGAGCCGTAACAGATCCAGTCTTTTTCTCTCCCCTGCTTCTTCCCGCTCCTTCCCTTCTCTCTCTCTCTCTCTCTCGATCAACTGCCGGATCACACTTTTAATTCATTTTTTAACTAACTCAACCGTACCCGCCGCCGCCGCGAACGCCGTCCAATCAGAAAATTGAGAGACGAGAGCTTAATTTCCAAGAAGCGCCGCGCTCGGGAAAATAAAACTTCGCCGAAGGAGTCGCTTTTTCAAGCCAGCCGACTGTGAAATCCGGCGAGCGCTCAAAAGGAGGCCTGTTAATCAATGAAAAGGATGAAAATCTCGTCGCTCGCGGGGGAGCCCGGCGCATAGCTCGTAAGTAAGGGAAAAGTCAGTTATTCCAGGTCTAGTCGTGAAATTAGAGCGAGAGGGGAGGGGGCGCGCACAGCCCGGCATAACGCGGGAGGGATATGAAGGTGAATTGTGCCGCGGAGGAAGGAGGGAAAAGGGAAAAGAAAGAGAGGCCAGCAGATCCCAATTGGTCGAACGATCCCGAGCATACGCGTCGGCGTGCAGGTACTCTTTGAGCAGGAACGGTAGCACTTCCACCGAGAGGGAGAGAGAGAGAGAGGGAGTCGGCCTCCTCTCGTCGTCGTCGTTATTGCTTATCACACCGGCTGCTGCTTCTCTTTCTCTCTCTCTCTCTCTCTCTCTCACTCCGGGCGAAAGCCGCCCCCGAGAGCGAGCGCCGAGCCCCACGGAATTGCTGCGCACGGGATGCCGGCTCACGTACTGGCGAATGAGTGGCTATAAACGTAAAGCGTGTTCTTTTAAGTGGGGCGCCTTTAAAAAGATCGCCTCTCTCTCTCTCTCTTTCTCCGGCTCCGCACGATCACCCGGGCCTGCGGGGGATTCGACGACGCGAGCGGCGCTATACCTTGCGCGCGCGCCGGCACGGGAGAGCGATAAATGCACGGGCGAACGATGGGGAGAGAAGCGGAATGAGATCCGGAGACAGAGGCAGAGAGAGAGAGAGAGAAAGAATAATCAAAGTGAGAGGCCGCATAAAGCTGATGTAGGTGTATCTAATTCCGAGCCGGGGGTAGACCGAAATAAAAGCAACATGTCATTCAATAAGCTGATTACGCTTTTGCTCGCCGCGCGATTAATTAACGAGGCGTTTTTCGGGGCGCTGGCAGATTAAAAAAATCCAGCCGACGGATCGCGGCAGAGCAGATCTCGATCGCGGGAGAATAAAGCGCTCGCGATAAAGAATCAGAGCGAGGCGCGGGAGGGAGGAGACGGCGCTTACGTATAAAGGAGAGAAAGGTAAAAAGCCCGAGGGATGAGAGGAGAGCGAGAGAAAAGCAGGTCGGGCCGTACAAGCTTCGTTTGGGATAGTAATATCGTTGAACCCCCAAGAGAAGGCTTACTGCAATAACCTCTCCGAGGAGAGACGGAGCCCCCGAAAAAGCACGCACGCACACTTTAACCGAGGCCGCTGCTTTTTCGCCGGCTCCGCGATAAATCCTTCGCGTCTTTAAAGTGGAGGAGCTGCTGTGCGCGCGTAAACCGCGATAGAGAGAGAGAAGGAGGGCTGAATTCACCGCGAAAAAGGCTGAACGCGCCGCACGCACTCGCGCTTTTATTAAGAGTTATACACACAGCGGGCCTCTCTCGAGCCGAGGGGTTATTTATTCGTTACGAGGCGACGGCGCGGGGAAAAATTTTATTTCCTTGAGAATTCGCCCTTTAATTTGCCCCGTCTCGCTCGTCGTATTTTATTCCGCAAGGTGTCGGGAACGGTTATATTCTTCCGCTCTCGGTGCTTTCCCCCTTTCTTTTTTTTTTTCGCGCGCGAAAAATGCGTGACGAGCAATATTCTTCTCCTGAAAAATCAGCCGTCTAATTCAACGACAATCAATGGGGACGTTATCGGCCTCGAGCGCAAAGCGGAGCGATCAAAGAGATAATGGATTATTAAGCCCGGCAATAAATCCGTCGCGCGGTCAAAGCATCCTCGTCGGCGGCGGCTTATAATTGCCTCTAAAAATCCATTAGGCTCTAAAGCTCCGAGCGGCGGCGGCGGCGGCGGCGGCGCGGGGCACTATCAGAAAAAACACTTGGCATTCTGTCCCATTTTCCAGTCGGCATTCAAATGCTTTTACGCGCGGCGGGCGGGAGAGAGAGGGCTCGTGCGCGAAATTAGCGGAGCTGCCGCGCCGCGCTCTGATCGAGGGGTGGAAAAATTGCCGGCAATAAAAATAAATTACATGCATCGTATAAAGCGGCGGCGGTAGTTGCCTTTGGAAAGCTGCGCCTCCTTCTTGTGTATATATATATATATATATATATATAGATGTATATAAGCGCAGAAGGATAGTCGACTTCTCCTGATTAAAATTGGGGTGCGCCGCCGCCGTACCGCGGCCAATGATCGGCTTTCGCCTTCGGGCTCCGCCGCCGGGATTTTCATTCCTCTCTTCCGCCTTAAATAATCCCATCTGCGCGCTCTTTTCAAGCTTCGATTTTATGCCTCGGCTCTCCTTTTTTTTTTCTTCTTCTTCTAAACGCCGCAGCTACCGCCTTTACTTTCTATCCTCGCTCTCTCGAGAGAGAGCCTCGTTCCGTATCGTGTCCTCGAGCCAAAGTCAAGGATAACAGTTAGTTGATCGTATTATCTCGATAGGTACGCACGAGGGACTTTTTTTTTCTTTTTTACAAAGGCCGAGACGGATTGTGTATTATGCATAATGCGCGGCGCATGCATACACTTTCGTGCGAAGTTATTTGCGTTTCCGAGGCGTTTACGAGTGTTAGCGTTAATCGAACTCTTGCTTCGACTCGTGCTTTTAATGACGCGCTATTATTTCCCTTTGATTTATTTCTTATTAATTAAAGAGTAAATATCAAGTGCAGTTTTTTTTGCGAGAACACCGATGATTACGTTGCAGTTACTGCGCTATTACGGTAAAGCGAGAAATTGATGCATTTAATTTTCGATCGACGTAAGGATTATTCTTCCGTCGAATTTGCATTAATTTTTTTAATCATGGTTTTTAGTCAGAGCACAGAATGACGATGTATCGCGCTTAAAAAATAGAGTATATCAATGATTGATGGCCAATATAAATCACGTATCTACAATAATGACAATTTCCTCATTGCTTTTGACGGCGGGTCTCGACCGCAACGTAAAATTCGTTCGATGCACAAGCAAGCAGAAAAGAGTGCTTATACATTTTTTCCAAGACCATCCGGTAATTAGAGCGGCTGCGCGTCGAAATGGTCCTTGAGAAAACGATTTTGAAAACTGAAAAACTCCTTCTCTCCCGTCGGGGCTTTTCTTCAGCCTCACCTTGGAGGCCCTAAGTGGAGCTGCACAGCTCTCTCGGGCAGCCAGGCTTGCGTACATCGCTTTATACCGCGCGTCCACGTCCCACGGAGAGCCTCGCAGCGCTTTGAAAACGCGTAGGTGCCCGATAAAAGAGTGTGAGCGCGCACTTACACAGCAGTCTCTCGCTCGCTCGCTCGGCGCTTTTTTCATTTATTTAAAGCGCAAGGACACCTAGTCGCGAGCTCGAAAGCAGCTCTCCGCGGCTTTGTAGGCAGAGACTCGCGGCTCCAGCTCCAAGAGTGCCAAGATGTCTCTCTCTCTCTCTCTCTCTCTCTCTCTCGGCGAGCAGCTGGACTGCCGCGCGCTCATTACGCGCCATTACCCGCAATAAATCGTCGCCCGCGCGCGCGAGTGAGAGAGCGTAATTACCCCGGCGATCGGAATTATTAATGCCCGAGAATCGAACGATATAATCGCGTTAATTGACATTATATCGGCGCAGCTACCGCTCGCGCGCGCGAGAGAGAGAGAGAGAGGGGGAGAGCATCGACTACCGGTATGCCGGTCGCGCAACCGCATTTTTCGACGTCTTACCTTAGCCACTTACGGCATAGTTTCTCTATTTTCCTCGCCGGTCCGCGCCTCGTTCTTCCTCCCGGTCCCGGGGACTAATCCATTTTCCTCTCCGCCGCGGCGCGCCGAAGATCACGGACGAGAGAATATCTATAAGGATTACTCAGAGGCCGAGCGGAATGCGCGCGAGTCGCGGCTAGAGAGGATGCTTACGTAATATTGGGCGACTCGTTGCACTATCATCGAGGAATTCGCGATCACGTGGCCGTCGCGCTGCGAGAGAGAGAGAGAGCTTGCGAGCCTTTTATACGAGTCAAGGTACACGAGTTTTAAGCTGCGGCCACTTCTTTCCCCGCCCGTCGTCGTCGTCTCGTTTTTTTTTCCAGCTTCCTTTTCGAAGTCGCGCAGCGGATGGACTGCGGGATTAAAAAGAGACCTGGGACTCGGCTGCTACTCGATGCGATGGCTTTCGTCGGTGCCGATTCTTCTGATATAGAAGTTTTTCAAGCCTCTCGTTACGTAGTGCGAGTCGTAAATCTTACGGTACGATATATTGGAAAAAACAAAACATTCCTCTGTCAACGATCAGCGAGCGCGAGAGCAACTTATTTTTTTTACTAGATTCCTTTTAAACTTATTTCTCTTTTTTTTTTTCTTCAATGCGATATCTTAACAACTTTGTTTACGAGCTGTTTCACTCGCCGCTATATAATTTCATAATAAATCGATTATTTTTGGAAAAAATAATGTTTCGTAACGCACGGCGGAGCGTCGTTGAAAAAAAAGCTTGACCGTTTTTTTCTGCCCGGAGAACTTGATCGTCGGTTTTATTTATAGCGATTAGAGAAAAATAAAATTATCCGCAAATTATTTTTCCCTTTTTCGATGTAGAATTTATTTCTCGCTTATCGGAATACAATGCTGACGCTGCAACGTTAGGAAGATACATTTGTAACGGTTTTATTTCAGCTTAAAAGAAAAGGAATTAGCAATTGAAACAGGTACAATAATAATGTCACTTCTGTTAACGTATGTAGATAAAAATCAATTGCAATTTTTTTTCATCGAGTTGCACGAACGACAAATTAGTTTCCTAGTGAGTCAGTATACCTGCATTGTATAATGAAAACTGACAATTAAGTCATATTGGCGAACGGCTGAAAGTTTAATTTATTAATCGGAGTACACAATCATGCAAATTTATTCCGACAAAGTCGAAGTTTAAGCCGGCAACGGGGCGAGGGAGCAATTTTTCGTCGGGGCAAATGTAAAGCCAAAAAAGTAAACTCTCTTAACTCGAAGTGGCTTACCGTGATCCTTATAAGCGAGCGGAATCTCGCTTAAAGTGCCGGGCGCGGATATAGGTACCATTTGGCAGAAGGACACGATTTGCGCGATCGAATGAAGAAGCGAGAGCGCTCCCAGGCCCTAAAACTCGACCGAGGAAGTGCTCGCTTTGCGACGCTAACCGGCGGTAGAGGAGACTCTCGGCTGGGAAAAAAGAGGAGCTGTATAACTGACCGGAGTGTTTATCCTTTTATGCTAATATCCCTCGGCGCGGATTAACATTACTTTTGATGTATGTAAAAGCGCGCCTTAAGCGCTTTACGATTAGAATACGATTGAATTTTAAATGGTGCGTAAGAACGCGCCTCTCTCTCTCTCTATCTCGAAGCGTCAAATAATTAACTCGCCCGCGATCGAAAGTTCTTTGCCAAGAGCAGCAGCTGCTTTCGATGTGCGTTCGAGCTACCGCGGACACTATTAAAAGTGAGTCTTAATAAAAAAGTACGCTCGAACAAACGAAGCGGCGGTTACGATTCGAATCTCGTTCCTTCTAGCAAACGAGTTTAGCCGAGGCTACCCTGACTCATCGTCGTCGTCGTCGTCGTCGTCGTCGGCGGCGGCTGCTTTCGCAACGCTCGTAGTTTCCGAATATCATCTTTCGCGAGAGCCCGAAAAATATGAAGTCGTATAATTGTTGCTCTCGGAGCGCGCGTCTTTGAAAATCTCTCTCTCCTCGGAGCTCCGAGAGAGAGTATAAAAGGCGAATCGATCGAGAGCTCGGCGACGGCTAAGTGGTATACATCGAGGCTCCGGCTTTAGCCTTGAGAGAATCGCTGAAGGATCGGCGAAATAACAAGCCTGGCTTGCGGGCAATAAAGTTTTCAGGCGAAAAACGATAGCGCTGTCGGCGCGCGCGCGCGCGCCTATATCGCTCTCTCTCTCTCTCTCTCTCTCTCGCCGTCGGTGCGACCGCCGTCGAATTACGGGAGGTCGTCGACGCGCGGCGGAGCCCCGCGTGCAGTGTGTGCGAGCGCCGAGGCACTTTATATATCGCGCCTAAATTTTTTACCGCCTCCTTTTTCGCCTCGGCGACAAACGCGTGGGCGTAGCACACAGTTCGCTCTCTCTCTCTCGCCTTCTTCCTTGGGTCGCTGCGTGTATTGTAAGCCGACTCGATGCTTAAGCCAGGACGGGGAGAGAGAGAGAGAGAGAGACAATCTCGATCGGCGGCTCGCTATGGCTAATCGATCTTTTGTTCGATGTCGCGCACGTGTGATTCATGAATATGTATCTTTCGCCAGTCGGGAGGTCTCGGTAATTTATGAATTTCCTAAAACGTTATTACGTAAAATTACTTTGTAGACTTTATCGGCGGAGAGACCAGGCTCTTTTATGCCTCCTCGCGCCAGCTCGTCGTTTTCGTCCTTTTTCTGGATTTTTCAGTCTCTCCGCCGCGCCGCCAGGAATTCGCGGTGGGTATGTTTTCACGTAGGCTTCGCCGCACGGCTATATTAGAAAAACTAACGAAATAATCCGAGCCGCGCGCATAATGCGCAGTAAAAGTCGTAAATGAATCATCGCGGATAGAAATACACTCCCAGGCAAATTGTTTATAAGCCGAGGAGATACCGTCGGCCAGTTGCGAAAAGTTGCGTAACCACTTTTTTTTTCTTTCTGTTTATAGAAAAAATTAAGCGAAGCGCGACAAACAAGGGCGCAAAGCGACGTTTTACGACTGCGGTCCCGCATCACGCGCAAAGTACACATTTGCCGAGCGCCGCGCTCGCCGGCGGTAATCGCATCATCGACACTTTTTCGCCTAAATTAATTGACACGTTCTCAATGAGTATATATATATATATCCTTAATTAAAAATTATGTGGAAAACAAGAAAATTAATCATCCCGCTCTCGGGGAAACTCGTTCCTCGGCGCCGCGGCGCGCGACCAGTCCGCGCAAAAGTTCAATATCAACCTGTGACGATAAAAGTAGAAAGTTCCCAAAGGCGGCACGTCGATCGCACCGATCGACTCTACAGCTAAAGGAGCCCAGTTATTCCGATTGCCGGGGAAAAATAATGATAATTACCCGCGAGATAATCACTCGCCGAGAGAGAGGAGAGCTCCTAATCTCGCGCTCGGGCGACGACGCGCGGGGGAGGGGAGAAAGCAGCGCGCATCGAAAAGCGCGCCACGGTAAACGGCTTATTAATGGCGCGCGCAAGACATAAACACTTTAAGTAAGGATATTATCGATCGATAAATCGGAGCCTACACACGCGCACGTGAGCAAGCGCTCGCCTCCTCCTCGTCCCGTCCCTCTTCCTATACTTATCCGGGCAGTCTATCGCTCGGCGCCGCTTGTCGTCGATCATGCGCTTCTCGCCGAGCGGATATAGTGTACGCTCGCAGCGGAAAAGAAGCAGCCTTCTTTTTCGAAGCCGTGCGTTTTTCATTGATTTCGGCGACGCTGTTGTTGCGGGGATTTATTTATATAATTAAATTTTCGAGCGAAAATTCATAACAACGTAGGCCGTTAAAAGTTTTATCGGGCTTAGTCTTTTTAAGTTTGTAGTACACGTAAATGAATAAAGGAGAATTTATGGCCTGCACGTTTTGATGAAATTAATGAACTTTTATGGGATATTATACATATAGGTGGGAAGGTTTTTCTACGCCCGAGCGATGCAAATCACCTTGAGCGTCGAGGGGAATTGCCTCCAGTGGTCAGTCTATTGATACTATATTTAAGAGTATCGGTAATCAGTGGCTTTATAAGGGCGCTCGCCGCCTAATTGCCTCACACCTCGTTCTTTCATTTAGATCGACCGCATTCTTTCGCGGGATCGACGCGCGCAAAATCAGCCGACGTTCATCCAGTTTTCCACCGCACTAATCCACCTTGGCTATTAGATCAATCAACGGCATCTATCCGCTGACTTTTTGCCGGCTCTTCTTGTACTTTGTTTGCGGTGCCAGGCGAGTCGAGTTAATGAGCTTTTAAGAGGCTGACGTTAACTTTTTGCAGAGCGCGCCCGATAAATAAAATCCCGACGCAGATGCAGACGCGCGCGGTGCGCTCGAGTTTTTGCCGATGATTTTGCTGGCTTTTTTCGCGAGATAAAAAGCTGAAAGCGTCATTTGATGAAACGCTCCGGGTTTGATATCCCACTTTGTTAAATTGCTTCATCCGCGGCGATCGATTAAAATTTTCTCTAATCTCTAATCGCGTTTTTAGCCTGCCTCGTAATTAGCCTCCGTTAAAAGCATGTTTTCCAAGCTGATCTCTTTCCGCGCGGAAATCGGCGCTCCCTTTATATGTATTAATAATCTCGATTATTTAGCAAACGAAGCCGGAGCTCGCTTGCCGCCCGGAGAAACAATGAGAGGTAGAGAGAGAGAGAGAGAGAGGCGAAAAACTAGTCTCCCGGCGGGAAGGGGCGGAGAGAGAGTTGTGAAAGAGCTCGTAGGAGCGAATGAGCACGTGAAAGCCGTCGGCAAGTTTGGCATTCAGAGGGGGCGGCCGGCGGCGGCGGCGGCGGGCGCGGGCCACTGGCCTCGTGTGTGCCGAGAGCTTTTCAGAATCGCAAGCTCCCGGCTGGCGCTTGGGATGCACGGCTCCACTCGCTGCCTGATTAGCATGATAGCCCAGCGGGAAGGAGCGAGAGAGAGAGAGAGAGAGAGAGAGAGAAAGCCCGAGAGCAGTCAACGCTCGCGAAGGCCAATGGCAGTCGGCCTCTGGCAGGGGTGTGTGTGTGTGTGTGTGCGCGTCGAGCCCGGCGGCCGAGGGCGAAAGAGCGCGGGAGGAGAGGAGGGGCGAGGGAGGATGGGAGGGAGGGAGGAGGGTGGCTGCCGCGACGACGACGTCGCCCGGTATATACGCCTGGCGCGCGACATAAATATGTATGTATCATCCGGCGCGACCTGCCCCACTACCCCACTGGGTCAGACTCATGCTTCATCACAATGAGCACCTTACCTCCGGCGGCGCGTACGCCGCTTCGCTCTCTTCCTTTTCGGCGGAGGCTCCATTCAAGCGACTATCCCCTCTCTCTCTCTCTCTGCAGCGAAAGCCCTCTCCGATGAAAGATGGCCCTTCCGATATGCAGATCGGGGGGGCAGGAAAGAAGGAGCTTCGCGACGAGCGACCGACGCACGGACCGGATGTCAGCTCTGGCGAACGTGTTTGTCTAGTCGTGAAACGTTGCGCCGGATATTGCGACGCCGGCCTTAATCGACGTCTTCTGGCCTCTCGATCGGAGCCCGCGAGCCAGTGGTATATACGCGGGGTGCGCGGGAAAAGCGTCGAAAGATAAAGGCCGCGCTCACACATCCCTCGGCGCTTTAAAGAGCCTGGCAATGAAACGGATAGGAGAGAGAGCGAGAGAGGGAGAGAGAGCAGTGAATCCGAGTACGGGCCTCATGAATACATGCAAGCCGCGAACTCGGCGGAGCGGCTAGAGAGGACGACCCTGACTAGGCGCGCTGCTGCTTCTCCAGGGGGAGGTTCGTCGCTGTTACCGCTCTCCGGTTCTCTCTCTCCTCTCTCTCTCTCAGCTGACTTCGATCAGTGTGACGTTGCACGCAGGCTACGTCACGAGCTCGCCTCTCCATGACGTCGCCTCTATCTATAACCTCTCTCTCTCTCGCGCTCTCTCGCTCGTGAGCGGAATAGAGCCGCGGAGGCTGCGGGGGCGGCTGCGGCACCGCGCAGGACGAACGGGGGTAGCTCTTACATATTTATGCCGCGTTCCGCGCGCAACACTCATTCCCAAGCTCTCTCTCTCTCTCTCTATCTCTCTCGCTCGCTGGCCTTGCCACTGCACGGCGCGTATACGCTGGCTGGCCGCGTTGTCGAGCGGAGGTGAGATGATGCTTATCGTGACCCGTGTTTCAGCGTGCGCCTAGGACAATGCTAACTGCACCGCTCCTCCGTATCAAGCTGAATTTCAACGATTGGAGGCCTTGGAGCTGCTCAAACTTTTTCAGTACCGCACTCGATTTTTGCTCATCTCCTCATCTTGGAATGGATTTTATTTTTATTTTATTTTATTTTATTTTTTTAAAAAGACTGGATGAAATTACCCGAAGAGCAGGTGGAGGGGGGAGAGAGGCGAAGCGACGCACGAAGTCACGGCGCGCGCAGGATGCGCGTGTCTTTCCTCGACCGGTGCGTTTTGCGCGGCGAGATCGTTCAGGGAAAGACACGTTCATCCGTAGGCCATATAAAAAGTTCGTGCTCGGCGATCGGCCACTTCCGCTCCGTCGCCGATCGCCTTCGCCGTACGTCGCCGTGCCATCCGCACTTCTTTTAGAGAGTCCGAGCGGAGGCCGCTTTTGTAACAGGCGGCGGCGTCCCATTTAACCGGGGGTTAATAAACTTTCGTTCCTACGTTTATATTATCAAAGCGTCAACTGCTTTCTTCATTTTTAATTACTTTTCCGTTTAGATCGTAAATGTTCGTCTATGTTAGAAGAACTTTTTTTTACTCCGGTAATAGTTAAGCTTCGGAATAGGTTTGATTATTTTAAAAAAAAAAGCACCGATATTTCAACTAGATTCCCTTGCACATACTAAAGCGCTTTCGCCCGGCGGGGGGAAAAAAAAGCAAATTCCGTGAGAAAGCGTCTAGGCATTCGCCGAAAATATTCGAGCGTCGGGAACGCGGTTCCCGAGCCGGAGCACAACGTCGATGAGAAATTTCTCTACTCGGTCTGTTATCGAATGATTTCGCCGGAGTTCCCTACAGCGGCCTGATATATATCGAGGCTCTCTTTCTCTCTCTCTCTTGCGAGCGCGGGGGTTCGCGCAAGCACGCCGCTTCTCTCCGCAACCCCCTTGCGAGCTGCCGCCGCCGCCGCCTTATAAGGTCTCGAGATCTACGGGCCCGAGCGAGATAGACCGCTCGGAGAGCGAGAGGGAGAGAGAAGGATGGCTAGAACGAGAAAAGAGAGAGGGCGCCGAGCGTGCGGAGCGCGAACCGAGTAAAGCGCTCGACTGCAATTTTTCTCGCCACATACGTGACAGGAATCGGAATGAAAAACGGAAAAAAGCCGGAGAGCGCGCGCGGGGGGCGAGGAGGGG